>JAKGSA010000203.1:413701-454591 GCA_033558755.1 Philaethria dido | reverse complement strand
CTATTTTTAAAAACATACAGTAATTTACTTTAAATATATAGTTTAAATAAATAATTAACAACCAAAATGCAGGGACCTAAGTCCGCTACAAGTTTTAGCGCAAACACAATTACAGGACCATCTAAAACAAGTATCTTTGATTCCTCATCTAAGATTAGTAAATCCACTCTTAACTTAATGGACAATAGATTATTATATCGAATAATTGTTGATGACGTCGACGTCACTCCAGATAACATAGTTGATCCTCTTTATGTTACTATGGATGAGACGTTATCACACGTTTCCCTCGTAAACAAGCAACAGGGTCGTAGTGAAGTAACATTAAAAGCAGCTAAAAGTAAATCCAAATCTGCCGCCGATGTTGGCATGAAAGTGTACGCCACGACCATCTCCCTTGACGACATTTATATCGATCACACCTCGAACACTGAAGAGGGGTTTACGTCTGACGCGGTGGACTTAGAAATCGCACCGTCTGCTTTTTACTTGCCTAAAAGAAATCCCATCATGTCGTATCCACCGGAAATATTTGTTGTTTTAAAAGAAACTGCCACTCGTTTCCTTTTTAGCTTACCCAGTTTTTCATATGACAAAGGAACACCCGAAGGCAATACCGTTGAAGAGGAAAATGAATTCTACCAATACATAACAGTAGGGAAAGGTAAAAATCGCAAAATGGTAACAGAAGAAACTCAAACTAAGGAGTGTGTTACTCAAACAAGACACACTATCGCTGTGAGGCCTCAAAAGAGAAATGCTATTGCGTTTGCGTCGATGTGGGACATGCATGACACTTACGCACGCCTCGCTAGAGTGAAGGAAGAGGAAAAACCTGATGAAATGGTTATGTACCAATCTGCTGCACCCAGTTTGCTGCGTAAGGCAAAACCTACATACGATCCCTCAACAGAGAGAAAAGGAAAGTTTTTTAATGAAATTTCAGGATCACCAGAATTTTTAGATGCAGTTCTATTAACGGAACGGGTTTTAGCAACATCAGAATATTCAAAGGCTCAGAAAAAGTTTCGTGGCTTAATCAGATTAGATCCACTTTCATTGGAGTTAATATACGTTTACTCTATGAAACCTCTTTGGACATTGGAGTGTGAAGAGACCGAAGGTAGACCTATAACGAGTATTAGTTTCAATCCCAAGAATAACAATATACTGGCTGTCGCACACGGAAAATTTACATACGCTGAATATCATTCTGGCGTAGTTTGCGTTTGGTGCACCAAAAATCCGTGCAAACCAGAGAGAATATATAATTTTCAAAATCCATTAACATCGGTCGATTTTTCAGATAAAAACCCGAATTGGTTAGCGTGTGGGTTTGCAAACGGCGACGTATTAATTCTAGACGTTACCTCTTATGTGATCAAAATAATAGCGAAAAGCAAACGCGACACAAATCCCTGCTTCGAACCTATTTGGACGACGAACTGGCGCTCTATAGACAAAGAGAGCCAGTATGTGATAACAACTTGTCAAGATGGAAGAATTAATAAATTTATGAGTACAAAGACTCATGACTTCATTTGCACACCACTTATGCGAATTTCTACTGTGGAGGGTAAAATGAAAGGGCTGGAAGCACCAAAACTGTGTATTAAAGAGGACGTGCCAATAACGAGGTATCCAGCAGCTTTAAGTATGAAATGGCATCCAAGAATAGAACATATATATTTCGTGGGGACAGATGAAGGCTGTGTACACAAGTGTTCGACACACTACTTAAACCAACATATGGACGTATTCAGGGCACACACAGGCCCAGTTTACAGTTTGCAGTTTTCGCCTTTCATGCATCATTTGCTAGCGACATGTGGTGCGGATAACGCGATACGACTTTGGATGGAGGGCATGGACGATGTTATACTAACAATGAATTGCCCTTCAGCTGTGTACGATATAGCATTCTGTCCAGTAAATTCAACAATTATTATATCAGCGAGTGGAAATGTCCTATCAATTTGGGATCTCCGAAGGAAGACTCATATGCCGTGTGCTGAATATACTTTTCCTGCAAATGTAGTTTTGACCTATATAAAGTTTACGCCGTCAGGGGACAATGTGTTTGTTGGCGATACTCTAGGACGTGTTCATACCTTCCATTTGGAAGACACGCCTATACCACCGTTCTACCAGAAGAAATTGTTAGACGAAACCATAAAAAGAGCGATATGTACTCGACCTAAGTTATTAAGACAGTTGGAGAAACTGGAAAAATTTAGAGAAAAGTTTGGTTAATAAGTTGTATGTAAAATCAATTTGTTTTTTTTTTAATTTATAGGTATTTTTAAATAATCATGATTGACTGTAGACCTCGTGGTCGTTACAAGTGCAAAATAATATATTTTAGATTTAAAAACAAAAATAAAAAAAGGGTATATAAAGATAAAGGAGATCTACAAATAAAAAAATACTTATTAGCCTTCGACTCTTTATTCCGACAAACGTGAGAATATAAGAATTAAACATAATAATCAATTTAAATACAAAAAGTGCTTTAACTATAGTTATAAATATAAATTAAGTTTATTTCTTATAGACATGACTAGGGTTTTGAAAGTTTTTGAAGCTGATACTCCTTCTTTAGCTCCTTGAGATTGGTTTCTAGAATCGCCACCTGGAAAAAAGTATATCGAATTTTTTATATATAAAATGCATATTTAGTGAGTGACAGACAACCTATAGACAAAACTACTGGCTATAGAAGACTAAAATTTTTATGTAGGCTTCATGGGCAGTATATTATATAGCAGTGGCGAGATGTCCATATAACTCGGTTCCCACCGGCTTATAATTTGGGGAAAAATTTGAAAGCGAAATTTTTAAAATACAAGTATGACACCTAAAAAAAAGGTCGCCAGGAAAATGTGGAGCATAAATTAAAATTGAGTTTGCAAAAAACAAGGTCAAGAAAAGCGAGACAGCTAAACAATAGGTTGCCGAAAGGATTATAGGTATAAATTGCAAAAAAAAAAACAAGCTCTTAAATCTAAAAACACCTAAAAAAAACATCATCACCAAAACTCAATAGTGTAATTACTAAATAACGTTACATCCTATACCGGCTTCTCTAAAAAACCGGCTTTCCTAAATATATGTACTGAATTCCCAAAATATATACCGGCTTCTCTATATTTATCTAGTTAAATTTCCACTCCTCGCCACTGGTATATAGTACTAAGAAATTTGTCGAAATTTCTATGATAATGGAAAAAATGAGATTCGATATACTTCCTAGTTTTGCATTACTAGCTTCAATTTTTAACTGGTTTCATATAAAATATGAAAGTGAAAGCTACAACAATGCAGCTATTTCTCATAGCAATTTACAGTAATGACTATTTTTACCCGACTGACAGAGGAGGGTTATGTTAAGTGTTTCACACATAGGAAACGAAAAACATATTTAAAAAACGTATAAAAATTTGAACGCAATCGCATCTAGAACGCATGGCTTAGCGATCAGAGCGCTTGGACGGTTTCCAAGACGCGCGGGTTCGAATCCCGCTGCTTCAAATTTTTATACGTTTCCTAGGGATGGATGTTTGTTGTTCCTTAACGCAAAAGCTAATGAACGGGTTCAAATGAAGCTTTACTTTAGTATAGCCTAAACATAAAAATAGCAAAAAATGTACAATTTATAAAGATATGTATTAGCTTTTAAAAACACGCCCCACGAGCGAAACCGCGAGCAGAACCTAGTGTAATATAATATTCCAATATACACAGAATATCAATTACATGTTTTGACAACAAGGTGTTGTAAGTTACCCATGGATGGAAAATTTTGAAATTCTGACGCCGCTATCCAGCTCTGCAAATGCAATGCCAATGTAAAAAATTCGAATTTTTCAAATAATTATAGGAAGCAATATTAGATGTATGTAGTGAGGCTTAATATATATATTTCTTTAAATAATATCCATAAACTTAGAATAAAGAAAATATTTAAGAAACATATATGCTCTAGCCAAATATGTTTCATTAGTTGTGTTCTCGATCGATCGAGGTACCTCAAATACTTATATGCTTGAATGTATCATAAGAAGCGTAAGATCGAATCCTGTTACTTTAAAATATTCATACAATTATTTTTTACTCATAACATATCATACATACATACATACATTATCACCAATTTATTTTATTTTTGTAGTATAATACCTTACAAATTGTACTACATGCATACATTTGCGTTAATTACGCAAAATCGTAAAAGTGCGTTAACTTGATCCTGATTAAAACAAGAGCTGTTTTAACTTGTTTTTGAAGACAAAGTGTTAATCACACACTTAGGAAACGAAAAACATATTTAGAAAACGTATAAAAATTTGACCACAGCGGGACTCGAACCCGCGCCTTATTTTTGATGTTAGCAATAAGTTGTAACGAATGGCTTAGTAGTCAGAGCGCTTGGACGGTGTCCAAGAGGCGCGGGTTCGAGTCCCTTTGCGTTCAAAATTTTTATACGTTTTCTAAATATGTTAGTCTTAACTTGTGTTTTTATTATTTATTTTAATTTGCTTCATTAAGATTATTTTAAAAAAATATATAATTTTTAATAGTCAATATTTCATATATTATAGACCATCTATACTAGACCAACCTCTTCAAACCGTAACTCCTTTCTAGCATCTTTAATATATCCCCGTATAATATTCATTTGTTCCAGGATAGGGTTGTCGTCATCATGTTCCATCCTGCTGTCACCCTCATCCCGCTGCCTGTCCTGTCCCGCGGTATCCCTCCACACTCTTTCCTTCTCTGTTTTCTCTCTCTCTATCCGAATTTGCTTTTGGGCGCGCTCGTATCTTTCTTTCCTGACTTCTTCTATTTGAGCCTCCGTTGGTAGTTTACGAAGTGATAATAAATCGTCCTGTAATTTTGAAATAATATTTTTTATATTTAATGACGTTAACGCGTAAAATATACGTTCTTTTGCAGCAGGTTTGTCACTTTATGTAAAAGTGTAGGACAAACACATATTTATTTTATTAATTTGATATATTTTGAATAATATTTAAAATAATTATAAAAACTATAGACTTTCTGCATTTCATTTCATGTAATATTTAACTATGTCGTGTTTTATACAACTCCGTTAAGATTATTTTCGTAAAAAGTAATCGAATTTTTCGTTTCCTACAAAAAAACTAAATTAACATGCTATGGCCAAAATGGAATATATTAAATACAATAAAATATCATGTCAAAAATAATATAGCAATGACTTTATAGATAACCTAACCTAACTTCACGCTTTATCCCTAGCGGGGTAGTCAGAGAGAGCGCCAAATAAGGTCCCTGCATACCTCTTTCGCCTCGTCTACAGTCATTAACCATGCATGTCCTTCGGGGGGTACTTTATAGATATTATCAAATATTAAATTAAAAATATATATATTAAAAAACGTTGAGTTTCTCCACTTAACAAGGTATGTCTCCCATTCTAAACAAACATACTAACATAAAAATTAAAATATGCTTGTAAAAAGTAAAAAAGGTAGCTTACCTTTATATACTGAGCAGCGGCTTGTCGTATAGCATTCTGTAGTTTGGCCTGCCTCGTGTTAGGGTCCGCTGGGAGTCCTACTATTTGCTTGCTCAAGAGGTCAATGCCCTCAGCTAATTTTCCAATACGACCTCGCATTGCATTTACATCTTGTAAATTATATGTAGTTTCACCATCAAAAAGACTTTGACACATCTGTAAAAGAAATATTAGGTATATTATTGTCTATTTACAAATAAGCTAAATTATAAATAGGTGGCGCAGAGGCACAAGCGTGTGACTGTAAACGCGACAGGTTGTGGGTTCGATTCCCACTCCAGGAAATGTAAAATTTAGTGTTTTCATTTCTTGGGTTTGGTAACAAGGCAAAGCGCGGCGTTGAGTACCGCCACTCAACCCGCAATGCCTCAATTCGGCGGAAAGTGGGGACTGGAATTGTTGAAAGAGAATGGAGTGTCTTAACACTAGGTTTTCTGGTCCCCTCTGCCTACCCCACTATATGCGGGATACAGCGTGAAGTTAAAAAAAAAAAAACAAAAATAAAAAAAATAAATAGGTGTTTAGATTATAAGTTAAAATTTTAAAGTGTTAAATTAATAATAGTGAAATTAATTAATCTACAATAAATTAAATAAGTACGACAGATCTGTACCGTCCGTAGTCTCACTACGTTAAAATTTTTAAATATTTTGAAAAGATAGTATTTTTTGAAAAAATACTTGAATTACACTTTATAAATACTAAATAAAAAGATTATAGACGTCATCTTAAGATACCCTGATATATGGGGTTTCATGCACTTTTAGCTGTCACATAAGCACAGCAATTAGTTCCACTTAAATCCACCATATATCAAAATTAGATAGATCATCCTATGGTAATATAATTTCCTGAAAATCTTATAATAATACATATTCAAATATTCTCAGTATACCTTTTCATACATAGCCACAGCGGGACGAGCTTGGTCTATCAAGCTTCTCATCTGTTCATATGCAGTCATAAGAACAGTCTTAGCGTTTCTATTTTCTTGTACTTGCTTTCTTAATTCAATAAGATTGTAGCAATGCTCACAGAGACGAAGGCCAGTCTTTTCATTGACTTCCTCAGCTTGTGGAGTCTGAGGTGCGGACGGATCTACTATAGTTTCTGAAAATAAAGTGTATATTATATAATATATAAAAATTATATAATATATATTTTTAAATATAGCAAGGTAGGCAGAGAGAACCTAATGTTAACACACTTAGTTCTTTTATGATTTTTGTTCCCCACTTTTCGCTAAATTGAGGTTTGCATCCTCAGTCATGGAACTCAACACTGCGTTTTGCCTTGTTACCAGAGTGATAAAGGATATACTAAAAGAAAAAAAAATATATACTAAATATTAATCATTATACAATATTTTTCCATAATAGTATGTGGGGCATCTTCTGAACATAGATATGATAGTTGTAAGTTCAATTATCTCTCAGGCTAATGATTAAATTGAAATTGCTTTAATTTTTCGGCAGAGATAAGATAAATATGGTATTTAGTTTTGTAATTTAATATACATTGACTCAAATTAAAAAGTGGATAATAGTATCTTCACCATTTCTATATGAAGTATTTAATATTTTATGTACATACTTACATAAAATATTACATAAAATATGACATATACTGATGAAATTTCTCAATGAAGGAAACAAGGTCTTAGTTTATAATTATTTTCAATAAAATATGATAAAAATATAAAAATTATGTAATAATTATACTTACTAGCTATATTTAAGTCTAGAAATATAGAACAGTCATGACAGAGAATAGACCCACAAAGTCTACAGTGGTGTTTTCTTCTAGTTAAACTAAATGCTTTAGCACAATTAGGGCAAAGTTTCACTGATGAGCCATCAAGCCAAGGTACAACCTGAAAGTAAAATAAACTATTATAAGTTATGAAAAACAATGTAAATTTATTAGACAATAAAATCGTTTTAACGTTTTTGCTCACGAAATAATATTAACTTAACATAATAAAAAACAAATTACTCACTTCCTGCTCATGTTGTTTTCTTTGGTTGGGCTCAATTGGCATATTACACACTAACTTATCTAGTCTAATTAATAATTTATTAGTCTCCGTAGCATATCTCTCCAGTCTTGCAGATCGGACTGCTTTAAAATAGTCTGACGAACTTCGAGATACGCCTATGGTCTGTTCTTCAATAGGATAGTTATATTCTTGGGAATTAAATTTAAGAGCACGATCGAACGTTTCCTTCAGATCAGAATCATCATTGTTTAAAATTATCTTACGGGCCTTCCCAAATATTTCTTTCAAAGATTTAAGGATATCTTGTTCTTCTTGATGTAGACTTTCGAAGTGAGTTGTAAGTTGACTCGCAGATTTTAGGTCGGCCTTGCAAATAGGGCACAAAAATCCCTCTAAAATTTCTTCTTCGCTAGCAGCTGCCATTGTTTCACGTTAACTACTCACTGAAAATTGAATTTTCCATTATAATTTAATTTGTTTAGATCAATTTTCATTCATACACCCACTGTCTTAAATAAGTTAGTGAAACGTCATATAACGTTGTGTTAATGCACCTTCAACTTTCAAGCTTAAATTATAGTTGTATATAAAATGTTGCAATAACGAAACGTGCTAAAATGAATGATAAAAATATATTTATATAGAATATTATTTTAGTAAGACTTGAGATAAAATATTTTACCATCTGAAACACGATTAACATTATGTATTTTATATCACAAAAAATATTTAGATATGTTGATCTACATATAGTAAATAATAATTAAAAAATAATTATTTAAATTTATATAATATTGTCGAAAAATTTAGTTATTATTCTTTTATTTTATTTTACATATTACTACAATTACGAGTAATGAGTAACACTCTTTTTATGTATACTATTTTATATTTCTCTCTTTTGCAGACTAAATGCAATAGATGTGTATTTTGTAAGGAGTTCAAACCACAACGCAAATTATTTATTCACAGAGCTATCTTTCAAACTCTTAAATTACCTACTCTATTGGATTATGAATTTCAACATTCAGGCTTAACGATGCATCAAATCTTTCTCACTATCCGCCCATCTAGATAAAGATCGAACCCAATAGTTTTCTTAAGGCGGATTCGGGAGTTTCAATATGACTATATTTTATATATAAGAATTACTTTACAAATGTTCTATACTGTTCTATTTTTTATTTATCTATGGAACTAAAACTTTCTCATAACACTTATATTTCTGATGAAACATTTAGATCATATCTAATTTTGTTACTGAATATTGATATGCTTTGATCAAAAGAACCAAATAATACAAAAAGGACTATATAGGAACAAAAATGAAAAACAAACATTTACATAACAGATTTCATATATTCAGTGACATTATTAAACAATTCTTTCAACTCTTTCAACATATTTTCAGTTTCTGGCCAATTTTGCTTCTCAGCTGCCCTTATAACAGCCTGTCCTGTAAGACGGGCGGAGGACAGTTGTTGATTTGCCTGTAAATGGTCTTTTTCTTCCGCTTCTTGTCTTGCTTTTAAACTGAAATCTAGTAGATGTTCCGCTAACTGTATCACTTGTTTACACGTGTCTGGATTGTTTGACCAATTACCGCTCTGTAATTAAACGTAAATTAGATATTTTTTTATTATTTTCATTTTAAATATATTACTTTAATACTTATTTAAGCTTTTGCCAGAGAGAAACCAATATCAAGAGAGGAAAATATTTTAAAATATATATAATCATTCTTTCTAATTGGGATCGAATTCACAACCAGACATGTTTACAAGCAGATGTTTTTCCACTGCTTCACGATGGCATGTTCCAATTAAACTAAAATGACAATAAATCTGTATACATATAATACAGATTGACATTTTAACCAACTTCAATAAAGTAGGAAGTAAGAACTGCATAACTTTTTACTGGAACTTTTTCAAGTTCTTTTTCAAGTTTGATATTTTTTATTAGATGATAACTAATGCTTTACATGTGGTCGCATTTAATTTTAGTTAAGTTCTAATGTTACTCGTCAGTTTTTGAGTTATTCGTAACATTTTTACTTTTTCGAGAAAAATTTTACTTGAAATCGGTTTCTTTCGTAAAATTTTAATTACATAATATTAGCAAGATAAGCAATATTTAAAAAAGTTTTCTCACCTGTGTAAATCCTTTGTATGCTTTAAGTAAACGTTGCCCTTTCAACAAATATGTCGGACTTAAATCAGAATACAATTGCCATATCTCTGGTTTATTTTGATGAAACGATGTGATTCTGCCAAATAACTCTAAAGCGCGTTTTCTTAATCTGTGTAAAGAAAAATATTAATATAATATAATAATAAAAACTAAAAATGGCTATAATTTGACGGAAAAGTAGAAGAAATTTTAAAGTTGATATATTATTACAGCTTGTAGTTAAATTAATAATTTTGAGTTGTATGTTTTACATGTATTAATAACTAGAAAAATAATTATAGAAAATATAATATATTAAAGAATATTTGACGCCATTGCAATACAGTTGGAGGTAAATTCATTTTAAACGATGTAATAGTGGGTTAAAATCTTTTATTATTTTTAGGTAAGACAAAGTAGCCCATTAGTATCAATCTATAAAAAAGTAATACTTCCTATATAACAACATATGATGGTATGATGAAATATATATTGTCATATAGAAAATAAAATTTTCAGCTACAAGAATAAGAATAATAATAATAATAGAGTATAAACTGGATATGGGTTTGGTAACAAGGCAAAGCGCGGCGTTGAGTTCCGCCACTCGGCACGTAATGCCTCAATTCTGCGGAAAGTGGGGAACGCAGTGTCTCAACACTAGGTTCCCTCTGCCTACCCTGCTATATGCGGGATACAGCGTGAAGCTATGTATGTATGTATGTATATTGGGAGGTCATTTTAGATTAACAATAATACTGATATACAAAAGTATTATCGTCAGAATTAAAAGTATACTGCTAATTTTTAGCTCAATCAATGTTCAGTCACACTGACTTACAAGATATAACCAACACTAAATAACACGACAAAATATAAAAGCTTGTAACATACCTAGCAGCACTATTCCCGTCCGCATCCTCCTTATCCTGCACTATCGCTTTTACTAGAAGAGACAACAGCTCCACATCCTCGTACTTCTGCTGCAAGTCCAGTATGCGGTGACAGCCGCGGATGACGTCCTCGAAGTGTCCCGTGTCTATACTTACTATGATTACGTTTTGCCATAACTATTAAAT
The DNA here is from genome assembly GCA_033558755.1 of Philaethria dido. Lineage (NCBI taxonomy): Eukaryota > Metazoa > Arthropoda > Insecta > Lepidoptera > Nymphalidae > Philaethria > Philaethria dido. The sequence goes on along the minus strand of JAKGSA010000203.1, from coordinate 443,775 downwards.
GAATAGAAAGGAGTTTAATTTTAAAATATGTATATATATTTTGGGGTAATTGAAATAGGATAGTTCCACATATATGATATGTAGACACTAGGTTTTTTCTGCATACTCTACTATGTGGGAAAAACTGTGATGTACAAATATGATGGCATTATTGAAAAAGTACTTTTAAAAATAATAAAACATCTGTTTTACTTCTTGGTAAACCTCTGCGCCAATAGCATGACTAATTTGTTAAAATCTCCCAATAGACATATTAACATCAATAACAAATTATAACAAGGATATAAAATCTTCATCGTAATTCGAGAATATATAAGAACATATAACTTAATTGATTTTAATAGGCATGGGTATGAATATGGCTACATTTAAATTTGTATAAGTTTCTAAAATATTCCTTAAAATCTAAATTTAAATATATTCCTTAGATCATAAATCCTTACTTACTTTCCAATTATCATAGTTAAACCTCAAAGCCTCCATCAGAGCTCTGTACGCTCTGTTCTTGTCACCTTGATTCACATACACTTTGGCCAAATTGTTCCACGCCTCAAATGTATTGGGTTGCAAATATGTATACCTTCTATAGGCTTTCGCTGATAATTCCCAATTTTCTACAGTTAGAGCTGCGTAGCTGAAATATATGCATATTTATTAAAAAAAACTACACTTTGCTTTTGTGGGGATCATATAGAGACACTAAGACTGGTAGAGTTTTTTAAATTTGTTTTTTATATTTTTAAAGTGTCATTCACACGCTTAAGGCAAATATATCGTTAACTGGCAATAAAATACTCGCTCCAGTTTATTTTAAAGGTATTATTGTCACTAATAAATAATTGTATGTGTGTAAAGTATTGAGTCAAAAAAGTGCAGAGAGTCATGAGTAGGTTTTTCTGAAGAATTAACATTAGTAAACCGGTGGTAAATTATATCATGTTCAAAAAACAAAACATTTCTTATGAACAAAAAAATGACTGACATTAACTTATTGCCGAAACAGAGCAGTCAAAATAAAATATACTTAAATATAGCAATTTTCTCAAATGAGGATTGAACCGACACCCATTATTACAGTACAAATACAGAAGTCTCAACACTTTTTACTGTACTACCATGGTTCTATAAAAATATATATGTTCATAACAAATTTCTTACCCCAATCTCAACCAAACACCCTCTTGTATAGAATTAATTTCAACTGATTTTTCATAATGTGGAATGCATTCTTCATATTTCTTGTGGTCGAAGAGGAAATTACCCCAATGTCTTTGAGCTCTACTACTTTTATGGTTGGAAAATTCCCATGCTTTTTCAAAGCATTTTATGTCATCTAAAATACATAGATATTAATTAATTTAATTCAATTTACATATAGCCATTTTTTACTAAGTACAATAAAGCCAAAAAATTACATGAAAATCATACTGTTCAATAAATAATATAAATTCTCTTTTCTATTTGTGACAATATTAAAAATGTGTTATTGAAATTATATATACTTTATAGGTAACATATCTTATATTTACATATATAGAATAAACAAGAAATTAATTATTAAAGAAAAAGAATATAAAGTGTTACAAATTAACATTTCTTTTTTATTCATATGAGTATTATAAATATGAACCAATGAACACTTTCCCATTCTGCGATGACATATAAATTACATAAACAATAAAATAATATCACCGGTAGCATCACCAAGAAGACAGTACAGCTTTACAGTTGGCTCAATATCGATCTGTTGCTGAATTACTTCTGCCGCCTATAATATAAAATAAAGAAAATATATTTTTAAAACAGAACTATTAATATACATACATACATAGCTTCACGCTGTATCCCGCATATAGCAGGGTAGGCAGAGGAAACCAGAGAACCTAGTGTTAAGACACTCTGTTTCCCCACTTTCCGCCGAATTGAGGCATTGCGTGCTGAGTGCTGCGCCACTCTTTGCCTTATTACCAACTTACTCAACGCCGCGCTTTGCCTTATTACCAGGAAATAAAAAAATCCATTTCCTGGAGTGGGAATCGAACCCACAACCTGTCGCGTTTACGGTCACGCACTTGTGCCTCTGCGCCACAAGAGGTGTTTAATTAATACAATATATATAAAAGCTTTTATACATAACGATAATATTTTTTTATGTAGAACACACACTAATTGAGTATATTTAACATTTGTTTTAAAGAGCTTCACGCTATCTTCCACATAGCAGCATAGTTAGAGAGAACCTAGAGTCAAGACACTCTGTCTTCACTTTGTACCTGAATTCGAGAGAATGTTTATTAAATGGCGAAACTTAACGCCGCGCTTTGCCTTACCAGAGAAATAACAATTTAAATATGATAATTTCACTGGGTATCAAACCTGCAACCAACCAATGACCTCCATTTTTATTTTAATTGACAATTTCAAATTCTTGCTACATCTAGTTTAAAATAAAATATTTTAATGATTACCTTATGTCTTAATTGCAACATAGTATAGCATACTATAACATCTTCCCAAAGTTGTAATTTCAAATATTCCTCTAAAGCCGCCTTAACTAAGCCTAGACTTAGGTACAGATCAGCTAACTGCTGACGCCAGTTCCAAGCTGGGGGGAGCCCAGTTGCCCATAAGTAGGAAAGTCTATGAAAATAAAAAAAAAAATGTTTTTTATGACAATATAATTTTTTTTACACATTTGATTTATTATAATTATGCCAAAGGAGAAGTATGAAATTTGGTAGAAAAGGTCATATAGAGAAGGACAGAAGGCCAATGCTTGGTATTTAATAATAATTCATTAAAAATACATTACAATGAAATTATTCTATGTGCAATTTATTTATATTATGCACCTTCAACAGGTAATGTAGGTAGGAACGTTTTAGACATATAAATATGTGTTGTTTCCGTTGGGTTTTAGTGGGTAGTATCGGGTTTTCTTTTCCGATGAGCACCACAGTATCATCCGAATGTAGGGCAGATCTACCTTGCTTACGAATGGTCTGCGTACAAAGCATTTCCCGACGATACAAAAAAAATTGTAACTAGATTGTATAAATGGAAACATATTAACTGCTCCTCTCCACTTCCACTACTCTACCTTATCAAGAGTAATTCAATTTAAGATATTTACCACAAATTTATTAAAAAAAAATCGAACCTGCTAGTACTGGCAACACCAGATTTATCATTTACAATAGTTTCACATTGCAACATTGCTCTCTCCACTGTTCTCTTATGACTTGCTTCCAACTTGCACCTTATTAATAAAGCTGCTACCCGAGTTGCCCATGGACCTTTACTTTGAGATAGTATAGCTTCTATGTAGGGTTGCAGTTCTTCTATCATAAGATCATCTTTGGGCTGTGATTTTTGTATGTATTGACTGAAATATTGTAGTATATTTGATATTATTAATGTTTAAGCAAGAAAAATCATGTTGAAGTTCTTAATAAAATATGAGTAACAATGATAAAAAGTATATTTTAGATTTAAAATGATATTTAAGCAATGAAATGTAACTTATGGAATTAAAAACCAAATAATATTACATTATTTTGAAATAAGTATGGGAAATCTAACCATATCATAGATTATGACTTCTGTAAAATTGCTATAACACAAAAAAATATTATTAAAAAATTATAAAATACTTCTTACACAGTCAATAAACATAGTGTTTGTTCTAAGCTTGGTAGCTCAGCTTGAGTGATTTTCTCATTAAATGCTATTTTATTAAGTCTCACATCATCTTGTAGTTCAACATTTGCAGGAAGATCAGAATTTCCATGACTTTCCTCCGCAGTTGGCCGTTCCAGTTTATCATCTAATTGACTGGATAGAGCAAGTTGGGGTAGCGCATTTTGTTGAAATTTTGTACGCTTACCAAGTATACCTGAAATAATATTTTATATCTATTTATAGAACCATATTACATTATTTTTTTTTAGGTGAGTTGAGAGAAACTAGTGTTAAGACTCTATCGTCCATATTTCTCTGAATTTGAGATAGTATTTACTTCAGAAGAACAATACTTACTGTGGCAGAAACCAAAGCCACTTGGCAAAGAGGCATGGAAATTAAGAAAAATTTCAATATATTTACTATTTTGACTAGGGAGTGGTTATTTTAATTTAATTGGTGATGGTCTCTATAACTTTACTATAGACCATCATCAGCCCATCTCTATCCAAAGCAAAGGCACAACACAGAGCATGAATATAAGTTAGATAACTATAATTTTAGAACTATAATTATTTATAAAAGAATTATATCCTTCTTTTATTACACAATACACATAAAAAAGTGACTGCTTATAAATTTTCTATTATATCTTACCAGTTAACTCTAACTTTAATCCAGCCAATTCTCTAGCCTTCAATAAATATTCTTCAACCTTTTGTATCCTCCCATATAATAAATAAGCTTGTGCTATTTCCAAGTATAATAATATTTTAAGCCTTGGATTTTCTAATACTTGTGCTTCATTACACAACTTTGCAATTAATAGTTCTAATTCACTATATAATGTAGCACTAGTGTCTTCTAAAGCTCTTTGATGTGTGACTTTGCATCGAAAACACCACCAAAGATGTGTCTAAAATTAATAAATAAAAAAAATATAGTAAATAAATATAATTATTAGCAAAAAAGGGATTAAAATAATTGATATTATTTGAAAATAATCAATGAAATTCTATTCATTATAATATTTTTTTTCGAAAAAACGAGCATAGGAGCATTTTTTAACTTACCAAACTTTGGTTGACAGCATATAATGCATTAAATAGTTGTGAAGAAAAATATAATAATTCAGGATATAATATATTAGTATACAAAGGCTCTGAATCTCTCTGCAATTTTGTTAGAACATCTATTGACTTTGGCCACTCCACACCAAAAAATTCTTCCAATATTAGTTCCTTTGGATGTGGATTCCAATTTTTTTCACAAAACACTAAGAAAAAATTTATAGCAGTCTGTAACATTTTCCTTTCTTCAATATTATTATCACAATGACTTCTTATTTTTTTATCAAGTCCTCCATCCTCCAAGTCACTGTTCAAGAAATCTTTACATAAATCTTTTTCTTCTATTTCCCATTCTCCTGACCACAACTTTTTAATAATGTCTGAGTCTGGAATAGAAAAGTACGTCAAGATATTAATAATATAAGCAAAAATTACCTTTAATTTTGTAATTAAGACTATTTACTGGAGTTACCTGCGTCACTTAATTGATAATCAAAATTACACAAATATAAAATAGAATCGGCGTCTACTCCCATATTTTCAAATAAAATACACGGTATATAAACTTAAACGCAATTGTATATAATAGGATAATTCACTTCAATATTTAAAATGATATACAAGCTCAAAAGAGCTTTTGAGTAACCTCTAATGCCAAAACATGTGTGATTGACTTTGACAAATGATATTTGTTGACAACCAGTTCTTGGGCTTCTCCATTCTACGTAGCATTGGCAAAATATGGTGCTCAGCTGGCACGCCTATAAGCCCAAAAATAAAAAATAAAAACAATCGGCAATGGATATAAGAATCCGGGTATCGATATTATTTGGTATTATTTCAAATACGCCTGAGGCGAACTTACATGATACATGTATTTCATGTAATACAACATGAAAGAAATATATTCCTTAAACAAATTCATTACTTTTTACAAAAGTAAATTATAATTAACAATCTCAATTGCTTCTGATAAATGAAGTAATTGTAATTTAAATAACAATTATACATAAACCAATTCAGTTTTTAATTATCTCTGAATTGATGACTAACCGTACAGTATGTGAATATTTATTTTATTGTTTGGTTGCTTAGGCAAAGCTTTTTGCAAAATTACATTAACAATCTGTTGCAACCAAAGAGTCTGTAGTGATGGTGGGTGGGTGTCGTGTATTTTTAGGTTAAGGAATAAAAATATGTTTTTATGAAATATATAACAAAACTTGACCAAAAATGAAATATCATTATAAAATGGAATCAATTCTGATTTTATCTGCAGTTCTTTGTGCACTGTTACTGTTAAAACTAATATATAATTTGCGGTAAGTAACGTAAGGTTTATAATACTTTCCCGCCTGATAAGATGTATTTATAGTAAAAAAATATCTTTTTATCAGGTCGACGCTAATTTGGAGAGTTAATTGTTGGTTCTGCAATCATAATTTTTGGGTGAAGTATATAGAGCGCAATTCCTGGACTTGTCCAAAATGCGAACAGTACAACGGATTCACTAAGGTATTTCGTTTTACTAAATGAAACTTTATTTTCCGAATTTTACATCGCTCGTTGTATGTGACATTTCTTAATATAAATTAACATTTTAGGACGGAGACTACAACAAAGTATTAAATACAGGTACAGAGCAAATTTCTAAAAGTCCTAAATTATTCCAAAGAAGCCCACCCAAAAATGGCCTCTGCAAAATGTGTAATATAAACCAACAACTCAAGGTGACACAACTCGCAAATTTTGTTCCTATGAATGAAAATAATTATGATGAAGAAATTGAATCTTACAGGTAAGTGCCAAAATTATGTAATTATTTTTAATTCTCTAGAACATTACCTTGTTTTTAGACTTACCTTATCTTATTTAAACAGTATATCAGTTGTGGTGTTGATACACATTCTTAATCCTTAATTGCAACTTTGTTAGACTTTAAAATAAATTTTAAAACAATGTTTTAATCTATTATTTTCAGGAATCGGCTAGAAAAAGCCTATAAACTATGCAGTCCATGCAAAAATGTTTTGCAAATAAGGTTACATAAGGAAAAAGAAACTTTATTAGGATCAAAGCTTTTAGAAACAAGGACTACAGATAAACTAGATATTAAAAAAGAGAAACAAAAAGAAGCAACTAGAAATATCATAAATAGTATATCCAATAAATTGGGAATGATAATTTTTATTTTATTAGCAGTTGAATGCTATTCAAATGCTATTAAACATAGAGCACTACACAAGAATATATCTGACACTATATATAATATAAAACAAATATTTTTCAACCTCATAGTAAGAATTATTTCTATTGTGAAAATGAAGACATTACTCACATTCCCATCATTAAAAAATTATATTGACATTAACAATATTATAGATATAGATATGTTTACGAGCTTTAACCCTGGACTAAATGATTTGACGCAACTTGTGTTAGGAGGCTTCATATGTTTAATACAAAGTATTGGACTTTTTACTAACAAGAGTAAAGCAAATTATACCATGATTATAGACACATTGTGGATTGTATTTGAAATTGCTTGTATAGGTCAAAGATATGTGAGAGTAGATCCATTAATAATGAGCTTAATTAAGGTAAGGTTATTATAATTAAAACTCGGTCATTAACTTTTTAAATATTTATTTTACTTAAATATTTAACATTTCTTTTTATTTTCAGTTATCAAGTGTTCTGGCAGTATTGCTTGTTTACAGAAGCATGAATAAGACTGTTAAAATTATAAAAAGGAAAAATATCACACCAAAGAAGCTGAAGAATCTAGCAAACGGTTCTCCCAAAAAGATAGTTGAAGAAGACGATACTATTTCTTTGGATACAGATGATGATGTATCACTTAGTAAATTTGGCTTGCATAATTTTACAGATTCTTCCAACGACACACTTAGTCCTTTTAATAATAGCTTGATGAATGGTAGATCTTTTACACCTAGAAGTGATAGTATGTGGGGAAAGCCCAAACTTAATTCCACTTTTAGTGTTAATTCTGTGACAACCACTAGCCCCAATCCATTATCTAACTCAGTGTTTGTCAAACCGCCTTTTAATAAGTATCAAAAGTTGGCACAAGATTCAGATTCAGATTTAGATGAGAGCATAAGTTCTTTATGCATTAGCAGTCCAAAAAAGAAAAGTTCTAAAATCAATCCAGTGTTTGCATTGCGCAAATTCACTGCATCCCCCAATTTCGTGGCTCCTGTTCCTTTGAATAAAGCGCGACCATTGATTTCGCCAAGTAAATTGGGGCACACTACGTCATGGGTGGCCGGGGGATACTGGGGCACGGAGGGAGAGAGGCAGATTTTCAACGTAAATGTCAGCCGATCTTCCAGCCAAAGTTCGGGGTTTGAATCCCAGGCGTCCAGTATGAATCAGAGGAACTTATTCTCTCAGCCGCCGTCGCGCGAGGAGTCTGTTTGCGGTGAACAAGATAGGCTATTAGATAAGTGTCAAAATTTCGGCCACGCCCCGGCGTTTACCCCGATAAGTCCCCCGGTGTTCCCCCAGATGCAGTACAATAGCCACGTACAGATCCCGCAGCCGCGGGTCGCTCAGACGTTCGTGTCGCAGAACGTGTTCCAGCAGTATGCACCAAACAGTATATTCAAAGCCCCCGGAGGGTCCAGACTGATCAAACTGCCTCAGGAAAACTTCACACCTCGCTAATGCTCAACCGCTAGTCACTATCAACTTTTGACTAACATATATATTTTTTGCCTTTTTTATTCTTTGAACGTTTTTTTTTATTAAAAATCCGTAAACTGCCATTATATTAAGGAATATTGTTAAGTTATCGTGCATTAGTTTTAAGCGGTTATTAGTTGTAAAGAGTGAACTTAGCTCTTAAGATTTGATCTCGTGTTGGTGCCCGGTGACGGCGATATGAAAGCATTAAGAATTATTGAATTGTTACGATTTTTATATGGACGTCACTGTCCTATCTTATACAACAAAATGTGATATTTAAAGACTAGTAATTTTTGCAAAAAGTGGAAAAAAAATGATTCTTGATGTTATCATTGTTTTGATTTTGTCATCTTAAAGTGAAAACTTTTTGTGAAACTCCTGAAATAAAATGTATAAACACACATGATTAGTGTATTATTTCAAACTCCTTAATGTGCTACTTAGAATATAATTAAAGCTTTCAAAACAACAAATACTCATTTAGAGAAGCTCATTATATAAATTGAGGCGACACATAAAATAAACAATAACATCATAAGCGAATACATTTAACACTTATTTTTAGTGCAAAGCAATGCGAAATAACTTACGAATTCCTAGCTTTTCTCTCGGATCTCTGTAAATATTGGCAGGGCATTGGCGGTACATATGTATCTTCATACAGAGTGGATGAATAGTCCGGCACGTCGGCACACGCCCATTCATGTTCCAAGACATTTTTTAAGCCCCATTCAGTTACATTGCCCTAAATTAAAGAAGAATTCCTATTTTTTTATAGAATATTTAGACAGCGGCGAACAGTGTCTGTTACTAGGTTCTCTATGACTACCCTACTATAATAAAGTGGGAAGTTGTATCATAAGAAATAACAAGCTGTGAACGGCTTTCAAGCTTTATCCAATGTAAATTCTACAGCCTTTTGCGACGTTAATAAAAGATCGTCGTCATATATTTGTGTTGATCATATATTGCTCATATATTTCTATATCTAATAAACTACTTTATAATATATAAATACATACACGCTGTATATAGCAGGGTAGGCAGGGGGAACTTTATGTTAAGACACTTCGTTGTCCACTTTCCGCCGAATTGAGGCATTGCGTGCTGAGTGGCGGAACTCAACGCCGAGCTTTATCTTGTTACCAAACACAGGAAATGAAAAATTCCATTTCCTGGAGTGGGAATCGAATCCACAACCAGTCGCGTTAACAGTCATACGCTTGTGCCTCTGCGCCACGACAGGCGTTTACTTTATAATGTGCTTAATATATAGGTAGTGAACAGGACAATGAGTAGATAAGCATAGTTTAGTTTCACTCAGAGAATACAAACTCGTACGATCACTAGTACACTCGCACCGACGCTAGTACAAATAAAGTAGTAAAAAACAACAGTACACAGGCACCATCACTAGTATACATGCTAAGTACTATATATGCACCGGTAATGGTACACAAACACGAGCACTAAGTTTGCAAAAATACACAAAGTCAAGCAAGGTGTGAGAGCTAAATAAAAGGTCACCAGGAAAATGAAAAAATAGGTCATCGCCAAAATTACTAAATATACAGCGGCCTCCCTAAATATACTGGCTTGTCTAAAGATTACCGGATTCCCCAAATATACGTATGTACCGGCGTACTAAATATACATCGGTTTTTCTAAATTTACCGGCTTGCCTAACTAAAATTTTCACTGTCACTGGATTAATATTATTTTCATGTCCCCGCTACGGACTAAGAATTAGAGCAGAATTGCGTTTTACCACTTAACATACAATATTTCGAGTTTATATGGAATGTGGAGAATGGAGTGACTAGACACTAGGTTCCCTCTGAGTACCCTGCGAGGAAAATAGTCAAGCTATAAAAAATATAAATACATACGAAACACTTCATATTATCAGGTTGAGGATAAAATTGGTGAGCGCTCCGTTTATAATAACGCATGTTCGGTCCACAAAGAGGTTTTGGCAGGTGGTTGTATACAATATCAGTTGTTGTCGCGAAATTCCCACAGCTATCGTGACTATCGTGTCTTATTACGGAATGTACATTGCCCTGTAATATTTTTAAATAACCTCTTTAAATTACTCAGAAAGTGGGGAACGGAATTGTTGAAAGAGAATGGAGTGTCTTAACACTAGGTTCTCTGGTTCCCTCTGCCTGCCCTGCTATATGCGGGTTACAGCGTGAAGTTAAAAAAAAAAGAAAAAGTTATCCAGATTTTTTTTCTATAGATTTTGTTGTTTCATACTCACATATTTATAGTTCATATAGGTATTATTATGGTATTGTTAGATATTAAAAGAGCTGTGGTTTTAAATATGCCTATATTCTTCAATCAATATATTTAATGTAATTAAGTACCTATAAAATCGTTTCTCACTGAGCGACTGACAGAGAACGTACATTGCACAGCCTGTTGGCTGTAGAAAACTTAAGTTTGACTAGGTTTCTTGAGAAATGTATTTCTCCTGAAATTTCCACGGAAATACAAAATACAGGCAAAAAATGGAAATACGAATCAGGATCATAAAGTCCATGCAGAATAAGTTGCGAGCGGCTAGAGTTTAATATTTTGTAATTAAGCAAAAAAATATTTAACATTTTCAATTAGGATAATCACTTAAATCTGAGGTTTAGGAGTAATTTTTATCCCTATGCCCTGCAATCCCGACATAAAACAAAAAAACACAACACAACAAAAAGTCAGTAATACGCCTCAATAATACGCCTTTAAAAGCATTTGCTTTATTTATCTAAAAACATGTTTTTAAAACCAGATAAGTAACGTTGCAAAATATAATTGTAAAAAACAATATGTCTCGTAAAGTATGTATATTTTGTTTTTCTACCTGTAAATTGTTTAATTTGTTCAATCTAAAATCCGGCTGCCTTGACTCAGGTTTCAGTTTTTCATAATCGATTTCTTCTTTGGAAGGAAAATAGAAAGTGCCTCTTTTCGGACACTCAATTCTATCTTCTACCCAGTTGCCTTTAAAAATTTAAAAGCATCTTGCTTATAAGTCTCTACTTTACATATTTTTATATTATAGAAGCTTGGATAGCTCAGTCAGGGTCTCAGTCAGATGTGCTTTATTTTACTAGTGCGAATAATGGAAAATAATTTAAACATAATAATTCTCCCTCATATACTCATCGAACCCACAACCGCCGGCGTCAGATGTATATGAATATAAAAAAAATATTTAAAAAAAAATAAATAAATATCTATTTTATATCATAGTACATGTGATCTACATACAAGATACATCTTGTGTGTAGGCTGTATGTAAATCAGAGGTTTAATTCTTTCATACAGAATCATTTATATTTTAAAATATATCATCTATCTCTGATCTAGTTAGACAAACAGCGGCATTATTTTTATTATCAAGTTGTTAATTTATTAAATAGCTGTTAGTTAGTGCTTTTAGTAAAGGTCTCAGTTATATTCTAAGTATTGGATTTAGATTACACTTTTGACTACAGTAACAAGACTACATTATACATATGTAAACATAGGTATTAAGTCTGTCTAACTAACATACTATATGAGGGAGTAGGAATATCTATAATTTTGTGATAATAATGAGTAAATTATCATCATATTTACCTAACAATACTCCTGTGCAAAAAACTGGCCCAGGCCTTAAAGCTTTAGCTATTGCTTCAGCTCGAGTTGGAGACTTGGGTCTTGTATTAATAGTAGTCATAATTTTGGTAATAATATGTATAAAAATAAAATTAAATTAATAAAGAAATGTGTTATAATATTCCGATTGACATGATTTCATATTAGCAAATTTATTATCTATGATAATCAATGAATATAAGGTTTTATAACTTTAATATCTAAGCTTCTTATAAATCATTAAAAATAAAAAAGTAACTTGCACTAAAAAGAACAATAATTATGAATAACTCATAAACTAGTTGACAAAACAATTTTAAAGGGATCAGTTGAGAAGCATTAGCTATAATATAAAAAAGAAATATGAAATGTTTTTTTTTTTTTTTTTTTATGGATACCGGATGGCAAACGAGCAGAAGGACCGCCTGATGGTAAGTGGTTACCTTCGCCCATGAACATCTACAACACAAGAGATGTACTAGATGCGTTGCCAACCTAGAGGATACAGATGGAAAGGGAGGATAATGTAGTAGTCCGCTATCGGAACCACCACATTTTGGGGAAAGGATGGGTGGGAAAGGGGAAAACCTGGCTTACATGCCATCGAACCGGAACACATCACAAGATATTTGGCGGTTCGTCTTTGACATGATAGTGGTCGCGAGCCAGACGGAGGACGAACCTCCTGCCACCAAACAAGATTTAAAGCAAACACACAAACACCAAAGAACACCAAAGAAGAAAATTAGTTTACACAGTATGTTATGCAGTAACAATACATAAAAAAAGAAAAATATAGTTCATTTGAGAAACTCTTCCTTTTCTGAAGGTGGTTAATAATATTTTTACAGGAAATTTGTAAAAGTAATCTTATCTAACTGACACCATTTACAGGATGGTATTTGTGCCATCAATTCATTAAATTTACTCACTGCTGTAATACTAGAAATCCTTTCATGTACTTACCTTTTCGGTATGGTAATTATACCATTTTTAATCGATTATAAATAATTTTAGTTCTTTATTTTTTTTAATGGGTTCATCCAATATCTGTCTTAATCATTTTGATTGGTTTTAAGTAAAACAAATTCTAAACTATTAAGAAATTGTTTATTGTGTCTTTACAATAAATTGTTTTTACTAAAATTATTTGTAAATACAAATTAAGCATATCTGTTGAGAGTAACAAGGAAAAATCTTATAAATTAGACAAAAACAAATCATAAACATAAAACATGATAAAGTGTATAAAAATTCCAAAAACAAGCTTTTAACTATCTTCCATGGCAGTGTCTTGAGAAAAAACATAATATATAGATCTATTATAAGATATAAGAACTAGCCTGTTAAAATATTTTAAACAATCTTTTACTTTTAATCAATCTCCATAGGTATAAGGAATTTTGGTTTGGGGAGTACATGTAAGAGTGCAGACAATTGGCTTTCGAGTGGACCTGAATTTGTCACAAGATTCTTCATATTGTTTTCAACCTCCTTCAAATCTTGATTTATTATTTCCATATTCTGAAAATGTTAAAAATAATAGTCATGTATCTATACACATGTATATTAATTTAAAATAGTTATTTAAAAATGGTATTAAAAACAATTACAGCTGTAATCGTAAAGCTATTAAATAATAACAACATTTCAGTATTTTATTGTATTTAATTTACCTTTATCATAGATGTGTAAAGATGCTTAAAGTTTTTATCATTATATCTTATAAATCCACTAACATTTGATTCCGAGTCCGATATCTTTGAAGTCATTTTTAAATAAATCTGAAATATCTATCACATTAAAATTAGTGTACGGTTTATTAACGTTACAAAACACAAATTTTAAATATTATCACAAACGTCAATTCACGTTGCGGTGAATTTATGAATGTATCTAATACTTCTTTGATTCGATGAGAGAGTATAAATAAAACTAGTTACGTTTAGAAATAATAATATATTTTATGCTAACGCTTATATATACAGAGCCTTAAAATATTAATCCAATTATTCACTTTCATGTAAATTAGTAAGATTTCAAGATAATATTAAAATGTTTTTAACTTACATATTTTACCTATTATATGTTAAAAAATATATACAAAAATGTTTAATTTCTAAACGTTTTTACATGAAATTTGACGTAAGAATATTCTAATGTCAAGTTCAATAAAATCGACTGTCATCTGCAGTAAATAGTGGCCCCGTGAGAATTTATAGCCAATCCGGATCTTCTTGCAGGTTTTTCATGTTAGTTGATTGGTTAGCAACTCGTATCCTGTTTGTGCGACGTCAATGGGAACAAGGACTGCAGTAGCAAATACAGAAATGGAGATATTTAAAATAATTCCGTAGAAATGAAGTAAACTTGTGGTTTTGTGTAATAAATATAGTTATTATAAAACGAGTGTATTTGGCTTATTCGAGCTTTTGTGTGGTGCTAACGATATTAAATTTTCTAACAACTTTAGCCTATTTCCATCTCCGCAAGACGTTGTTTTTGATCGGTTATTGACAAAAATATTGATTTTTTAATAAAAATATATATTTACGTCTAATAACTTGACCTATGCAATATAAAAATTTAACTTTTATGGCAATGTACGTGTTGTACTGTGGAAACGATCTTGTTTTCTTAGTTTGTCATGACTAGTCCTTTTATTTATTTAAGCTCACTTATGCTGATATATAAAGATTTCTGACTTTAAGCATATGATCAAAAGCTATTTTTATATAATTTATTTTATTAATATTGCAATAAATACAATAAATATTTTGTTCAACTATTATCTTTTTGCAAATTCAAATGAAAACTGAAAATATTTCATAATAGCTTCTTTTCAATTTCTAGTATTATTAATTATATCAATTTATTAAAATTGTATTTAAATAATTAAAGTTCAAGTTTTTTTTTTATGAAGAGTTAAATATAACTAAGATTATTATATTGTATGTGATAATTCTATGTAATTTATACCATTAGCACAACTGCCATTAATTTAAATATACATAACACATTACTAAATCACTGCTTTTAAAATATACTAATTTCTTAAAATATTGGTTTGTGAATGTGCCCCTATAATTATGTAAGAAACTGAACATATCGAAAAAGTAACTATTATTTAATTTAATTATAATTATAGCAATAGTCATATAAAGTTACACATTCTTTATTATACTTTGTTGAAAAAAAATAATATTTTGAAACCGTACTGTACCTTGTATGAATACAGATTTATATGTACGAGTACTCCGGACAGAACAAAAAAATGCTGTATTCATCAGAAGTCAAAAGAGTGTACTTCTGTATTACACTATTATATTTTTTAATTTTAAGTAAAGCTTGAGTAAACTTGTTTTTAACATCTAAATAAAAATTGGTACTCAGCCACTACTTTTTAAGAATGTTCAATCCTTCTATTCAATACATGTTGTATTTAGTAGCATTCCATTTTTCCTACCCATTGTTTAACTTCTTTATACTTATATACGAAAACTCACACAAGTTTTTGTCACATAAATCTAGTTGCGTTAATAAGACAATTATAATTCCAAATGCACTTGGCTAGCAACGAAATGAATAGACCGCATTAGGTGGCAGTAGTTTGCTGGCGCCGGCCGGGCTGGCGTCGCGACGTCGCTGCGCCCCTACACCCCCTACCTCTCGCGATCCCACTTGTTTCGTTTTCTTGCAACATAACGTTTGACGCTCTTTTAAAACTGCTCGAAAAAGTCTGCATACATTCTCTTTTCAGTTGACAATGTTAGTGTAATTTAATACGTCATGTCAGATCATGACGCGAAGTGTGTGGAAAGTGAACAAAGTCAGGACAAAGAGTCTAGCGAAACAGCTGAGGGTAGCAACGATGTGACCGAAAATGAATGCTCCACTGTGCCTAATGAAGTCAGTGCCAATGATGAAGAAGCTGTAAGTAAAGAGAGTATACGTAGCGGAGTGGATGAGAAGAAGGATATATATGGAATTAATAAAAAAGGATCAATTCTATGGACGGAGGAAGGTTCGCAGCTGCGAGTGTCGTGGAACTTGCTGGAAGGGACTGCTACGAAGAAAGACTATGTGGCGTTATGTTATACAGGTGAGTTGTCTTAACTTTTTATATTTATATTAGAAATTTAATATTAATAAGTCCATTTTAAGCATTTTCTTTTAAAAAAACTATACATTATAAGACATTAAGATTGTCCTACATTTATTGTTTATATATTCCATTGAATTCGATTTTATATCGGAATCATTAACCCTTTTCTTATCTTGAGTATCGGAGATAAGATGCAAAATTTCACTGTTCCGTGTATATGAACCTAATATCTCAATAAATACTTATGAAGCAACAGTTTAGCATTTGCCTAAACTTAGCAATATTAATTTTACGACATAAACTTGAATCAAATTTCTTCGTAGCTTTGTTCGATATATTGATTATCTGATTAAATAAATTTAAAAGTGTAAATTACGAAAAAACTTAAACAGCCATCCTTTTTTCCAGTATATCGCTTTGTCTTACAAATCCTGCCTAAAAATAAAAATAATTAAATATAATCATCCCCTGGTGAGATTGAACTCTTAACTACCGCGTTTATTGCCAGGTGCTGTCCCGCTGCGCCATAATGGTCTCTAAAAGTGTTTCTTGTGAATATAAATTAATTATTTCGAGGTTCTTAAGCAAAGCACGTAACTAATAGAATTACAGCTTTTTCATCCCGCAATTCCTTTAAATTAATCAAGGAATAATGTCGTCTAAAAATACATTTAAAAAATATAAAGAAATCAATTCTGTCGATGGACTACAGACTAACATATGCGAGCGGTAGGTATGGCATGTAGGTACATATATGAAGATCTTTTTAATATAAATAATGTCCCCGTTGACGCGTTAACAACGCGTTGTCTTATATGTCACTTTATATAAATATGGATGTCAAACCATGGTAGTATGTTAAACATTTATTTTGTTAATTTAATATACTTTTTAGGCATTATTTAAAAAAAAATATTAGCATTCTGCTCTCCTTCTCTATATGAACTATAAGTGTGCCAAGTTTCATGCTCCTCCGTCAGCGTAACATTAATAAAAAGGGATACAAAGTTTTTGCTTCACATATTTATATATTCTTCAACAAAGTCATCTCTCATATAATACGTAAATGGAAAAGTCAGCGCTCGGCGGTGGTACGATCTTTGTATAATTATTATAACTTAGGCACTTATTTCTTAGTCATCTTTTAAGTCATAAATGCTATAAATTTACCGTATCTTCGAGCTTTAATCATCTAATAAGCAAGTAAAATTCGCAAAAAGCTTTTGTTTTAGACGTAACAAAAGGCTATTAAAATGGCGTGGGATCATTTTGTGTAATGTTTCACGTTTATCATAGTAATTATATTTAAGTTATACAACGGTTTATATTAATAAGCTTTTTTATTTAAAAAAAAACAGATATATGCTTTTTTGTTTATAGCAAGGTAGAACCTAGTGTCGAGATACTCTGTTCGTCGCTGGTTATCTAAATATAATCCCACAAGGCACATTTACAATGTACAGCGTTTTGGTTTTCGATACAAATTTACGTGTACTTGGCAATCGTTATGAGCTTTAATAAAAAAAACGAAATGTCTGCAGCATAGTATAGGCCTAAAATTGAAAATATTCATCTTCATTTTTTTTTATAGAAATGAAATACATCAAAATTAAACAACTTATTTACGCGATTATAACATACTTTATATGAAACCAGTCTATTTGTGACCACGGGCTATTGAAAAGTGTTTGAAACATCGAGGTCTTTTTTTAAAATTATTTACTGATATCAAAATGTATGCATTTTATCCGGTAAAAAATGTTTCCTTTAAAATATTTTTTTTAATCCTATGTTAATTGGCAAGCTATAGGACTATATATGACTGCTTCCAACACTGATCATGATTGATATTTGACAAATATTACAGAGAAGTTTCTACGAAATTTGTAAGTACTTATTACATACGTCGAATTAAGAAGTTCGTTCAATATTCAATAAGCGAAAGAGCTTTAGTTAGTTTAGAGCTTTTTAGTAGTATACAAAGCTTTACTTTTGTGATTTTTACAAACTCATAATAAGAAAATAGAACTTCAAGCCAAAAAATAGGCCAGTTTTAATAATTATATTTATTCCTAATCATCTTTTTTTATTTAAACATAAATAAATAAGTAAAAGAATAACGATAAGTACCAATTTATTATATTATTAATTATTATATAGCTGACCTGAATAATAAAAAAGAATCTAGTGTTAAGGCACTTTCTTATCTGCTTTTCACCCGGATTAGAGTTGTAGAGGATTTATGTTTAAAACTCTAATGTTTTTGTTAAAGAAAAAAGAAAAAAAGTAAAAAGTTTAATATAATTACAGTAACACGATCATATTATATTTACGTAGCAAACATTTATCTTGCTTCCTATATATATTTTCTCATAATATTTTTCAAGCATAAGATGCCACTCGTACATCAGCGAACAAAAGCGGCGGAAAAGGAACGGGAGCATTCTCTCCTTTAGGAAAAGAAGCATTGCTCATATGAAACAGCAGCCGAACGTGTTTGTTTTATACTGACTCATTACTGTTCTACAATTATATACATATGAGGAATAATTGAAAACATCTCATTTGTTTAACTTTATTAATAATATACTTTAAAGCTGAACAGATTTTGATGCAACTAAATAGATAATAGACTGAAGTAGTTTCATGAAAGCATAAGTTTCTTTCATCTTTTTAACAGAGTAAAAATAGGGATGTCGAACTTATTATAGGAAAAATATTCATTCTTTTTTAATATATTTTTAGCTTTTAGTTTATTTGAATTTGATAATGCCAAAGCAATTTTTTCTGACTTTCGAGCTGAGAGGAGCGTAAAGACTGATTTCGATTTTTTTATTAAATTATATTTTATTTTTAAATTTAAACACTAAATCGTGCATATTGTGAATATCGCTCGTACAAGCATATATTATAAATATATATAAAAGGAATATTTCGAATAGATTATGCTTGTTGTTTTTAAAAAGTTAACACATGCGGTTATTGAAGTTTGCATTACATTACATCGGCGTAGCAGTTGAAAGCACAAGTGTCACATGTAATGTTTGCTCAGCAAAGCGAGCCTGTTTTTTCCATAGAAACCAAATAGGTCAAAGTATTTTTCGTGAAAAAACGACACAGTGCCTTTAGTTTTTGCTGAATGTAACGTTTCTCGAACCAGCGGGACTGGATGCGATCTGGTCGTAACTGTACTGCGCGAGCTTGTTGCAATAAATGAAAACAGGAAATACACTCCGCCCTCTTGATAACATCGATGCACTTGCTTGAAATATCTTGTATTTAATATATTGTATTGTTATCTGCTGTTTATTGAAACATTGCGATCGAGATGTTTGGAGAAAGAATGGTTTATTTGATCAACATCTAATATATACAAATATAAATATTGATGTTGACATCATGGGAATGTATTGATTGCGTTGAAGTTTAATATATATTTTTTTCAGTCACTCTTTTCTTCGCATATCAGGGTAGGTATAGAGAGCCTAGTGTCAAGACACTCCTTTGTCCACCTTCCACCTGAATTCGCGACATTACTTATTATGCGGAATTCAACGCCAGGCTTTATCTTACCAAAGGGAAGAAATGTATATTAATAAAAATAATTTAAATGTAATCATGACCCCTAGTGTAAATTGAACCTACAATCAACCGCGTCTACAGCTAAACATTGTCCCACTGCGCAATACAAATTTAATAAGCTGAATATAAATTGTTTTTCTACATTTTGAAAAATAAATCTATACGATTAATTAATTTAATTTCTCCTTGATTTTTTTATTTTTATTTCATAATTTATAGATACGTGGTCGTTAATCACAAGATAATTATTTTTAAAATATATTTTATTTTATTTTACCCTGACCGGCCAAATAATTATTATTTCAACAGTGGCAACGATTAAGCACATGGTAATGTCAATTATATATATTTTTTCTTGATAAGTGCAAATTAAGTAGCCTTGCTCACTTACATGTATTTTTAATGGAGTCAATGATTTGCTAAAGTTCAAGAAAGTGCAATCTGCGCCCACGCGTTTAATTGTGCGCCCGCGCAGGCTCCCGCGTCGATACCCAGCAAATTGATAACCGCTTTTATTACTTAACACACCGTTTTATTACCAGTAAAATGAGGGTGACTCAGATTTAGGGGCCTTAATCCTATATACATATTAACGACAATGCATAATTTCCTCTCAACAAACTTAATTTGGACTTCAAGTTCAATTATTATAGTCGTTTTGCAAAAATGGAGATGCGTCATGCTTAGGTTTTTTATTAAATTAAATAACATCACGATGATTTCACAAAAGTTAATGGATTCATGTTACATTATATGTGTAATTATGTATCAAAAAGTTATATTATTATGTTATTCCGAAGACTATTCATCACGTTCGTGAGGTCATCAGCTACATTTGCAATATCTTTACAAACAAAGGCAAGGAGAGCGACGTTGGGCATGCGATCGTTGCATAAGACTGGTGTAAAACCTTTCACCGCAACCACAATTTCCTTGTTTAGCATTTTCTTAGTATTAACAATATTAAAATTCACTAGGTATCTAATGTGATGTGCACTGAAAAATTAACACCCATGACAAGTGAGGTTTTGGTGTCATCGTGTGCGGTGTTTATAGGTTTGAATTCTTCTCGAGTGAACTTAAACAATATTCCAATATTTTAGATTAGACTCCTTTTTCTGATTAGATGAGTCCGGCGGTTGCTTCCGCCGCCCTAAGCTTTCCGCTCTTTTGTGCATAGTAGGGCAGACGGAAAGAATCTATGTATTGTCAAATCATTCTGTTCTCCATTTCCTGCGCAACTTTTCGCGCTTTGCTTTGCCAGAGTGAGAAAATGAAAAAAAAATCCAATACTGAATGAAAAAATTAAATATCATATTCAAATAGGCTATTTATTACTTGCATTTTCGAATCGTCTGTTTACAAATATCTTACAGGTACTAGAAATAACAAAGAGTAGTTAGATTCTCTATGCTTACTACCCAAGGTATATCAATATTAATAAAATTTAAAAATATTTTACCTTTAACGGACAAATAAACAAAATTCATTATTTTGTTAACTGTTTTTAATTGCACTTTTGCTGCATTGTCATTTATGTAGGTACCGACTTCCGTTATATTTACAATACAACTCTCCAATTTCACCCGACTTTCGCGGATTCTGCATTCGCATTCGTGTCACGACTGCATCGTCAAAAGACCGCTGTTATTACTATCGCTGATATTTGGGGAATCTTGTCCTGGTGAGTGCGAACTTTGTTTTTTCTTTGCAATTGTTAAAATAAACAATACTTTCATTCAATTAATTTAAATTTCGTTTCATAATTTACTGTGACATTCATTAGGTAATAAAGTAAGATATTGTTATGACCCAATCACTTAAGATTAAGCTTATATTCTTATTTCTTTATTCAACTTAAAACAGCCAACGACTCTTTTAATTTAATCGTTCTAGTTTAAATAATCGTGTTTTTTACCATTAATTTATTATAATGTTTGAAGTCATAGTTATCTTGAGTTACTATACTATGCCCGAGCGTAGACCAATTTAATATATCGTAAATCGTTAAAACTGCTGATTGAGTTTGAGTAGGCGTTATTAAAATTAATTAATAAGACCGAATATAAAGACTATATCGTGTGGTCACCACGCCTCGGTGGCCGCATGAATGAGCAAGGCTCCCCCGCGTGCCCGCGCCCCGCCGCTCGGTTGTGAATGAAGTCCCCAACGGCGCGTGCCTCGCGCTCACGCTCAGTCGCAACTAGACCCGCGCCGCCACGCGAGCGCATGTACTAAACTTCAATTTTGACGTAACGAATATTATTATCGCGAGTATTTTGTGCTATAGTTACTTACTTATCTCAAAGGAATAGAACCCAGCCAATACAATTTATTGGTAGAAACACATTAAGTGGAAACCAACTCCACTTGTTACGGATATTACGTTTAGGTAAGTAATTAAAAGCGAATTTTCTGCCTATCACCGTGAAGGTCTATTATATCTAGCCAGCTAGGTGACACGTAGGCTAGATTCATTGAAAAATACAGTGGGATTTGCTGTAGGTGGTGCCCACGTCGTCTCATATATGGTACATGTAGTACGCAGTCATGTCGTCTTCGATATCGAGCGCGTTTTATTTGGGTTCGCTGTAGGTGTAGTAACTCACAAGTGAACTATTAACTATGTATTACTGAATTTGCTTAGCTGATTTTGATTGTGTGTAATTTTTTTCGTGTAGGCCTTTACTTTCATTAGGTTTGTTGGGCTGTCAATTAAGTATTAACATCAATGAAGCTTATTAGATTTTGAAAAATATTTTTTAATATATTATGTGTACATATATTTTTTTCTTAATTAATTAGTTCGCATGGAATTCCCATAATTTATTTTAAAAAAAAATCTAATAATACTAAAAAGTTTTTGCATAATATATATCACTTTACAACTCATTGATTATTTAAAAAAAAACATAAATATAATTACAAATGACTAATCGTATGCAAAAAAAGGGAAACGAATTTAAAATTATGCCATTATTTCTCCATATCTATATATTTGTATATTTAATTGTACCTTTTAATGAAATTGACATTTATAATGTTTTTCAAGTAGTGATAACGACTGTTAGTTATTGTGCATAATTGTAATTGCAATTTACATATAAAATACTACTTCATAGATTATAAATTTATATTTATTTTATGCAAAAGACATGTTATGTATCTACGAAAATCAAGAATGAATTAATTAAAATAAAATAGAAGCAAAAATAGGTGTTTTTGCCAAAAGGTATTTATTAAGATTCTCTTAAAAAGGTACCCAGAAAGTACTACAATATCATATAAGTGAGATACTGTGGGAGCAACTCCCACAATTTCTTTGACATATAAAACAAACATTTAAAGTATGAGAAACTTGTTGCTTCCCGCACAATACTACGGGACAGATGGTTTTCGTTTTACTGTAAAAACTAAAAACGGTCTAGGCGCCGACACAATGGGCCATTTATAAGGCGCTAAGACTACCTGAGAACGATTCGCAAGTTTTTCATGCAAAGCGATTTCTTTTAAAATAATGATACTCTATTGTAGGTAAAGCGTATCGATCACCTTGTGACACTCCATTAAATGCATGGTTTATCTGGCCATCGACTTGGGTTACGTAAAATTTAGATCAATTATTATGTTTGTCAGTAGGTTACTTTATAATATATTTGAAACTGGTAGATTACATCATACCAGTATGAACATATGCAATATAAAAATCATTAAAACATCTAAATCCGGACATATAGGCATATTTTGTTACAAAATTATATTTAGAATTAAATGTGGTATTCAATTTCATCATTAAGGAAAGACTTAATGGTGCGTAAGACCATTGTAACAAAAGTCGTCTAAACTTTCTTAGTATATTGACTAGCTACCTCATGATAAATCGTAAAGTCGACGCACGTCCGGCCGTAGGGTTAATAAAACTGCCATCCATCATGGCGGGCCACCGGCGGATATTAAATTGACACGCCTAACTCCAACACTCCATCTCATTCCATTATGATGGTATTACTGTATAACTAACTACTTCACCATAGCACTCGATTTATATGAAACGCAAAAACTTTATTGGAAAATAAAACCTCATCTCTATTAGTTCCTCTTTACTTGCCTTCGTGGTGAGAATACTGAATAATAAAAAGAGTTGTGAATGACGTCTTTACTAATAACGAATGATGGTTTTTATTTGCTGACGATCTTTCATAAATACACCTTACATATGTATAAAACACATAATAAAATAGTTACGACTAATAAATTTGGAATTACGACACTTTTGCCATTAATGTAATAAAATTAATCAAATTGTCGTAAACGAAATAACTGTTGCTTCCATTGGATATATTTTTGGATACTTTGCAGAAAGTGTTGAAAGGTCTATTGACCTTTGACCTTCAGGTAAATAGTACAAATGACGATGCAAAGCTGTCAGCAACGTCCATTCATTGAACACCATATTCGTATGACACAAATACATTAATATGGTAGTCAGTGCAAAAGGCAAGTTGATTTTATCTCCAAGTCCCATTAAGTTGTATTGAATTGAAATTTAAATGATGTGGAAATTCTATTTTTCTAAAGGTTAATATTATAAGGACCGCTTGGAGTATGACTTTAAATTTTATATTCTGTACATAGTATGAGTGTATCGTATTCTCTGATAATAAGCAATTACTTTTTGCTTGGTACCGGTGTGGTCCATATAGAGATTTATATGTTTTACGCACATAAAATTAGGTATAAATTATAATTTATGTCCGCATCCGCAACGATAGGCCGAGACGATTAAATATTGTCGTATTTAAATTACCATAATTGCGACCCGTACTTCACGGGTGGCGCGATTACAGGTTTTTTACCCAAGTTGAATTCTGATGAAAGTACTCAGTAGGTATCTATATAGCAAAAAGTAATCATATAAATGTATGTTAATACATCTTATACATTTATCTATTGGGCGAAGAGGTTTTTTTGTTTAATTATAAACCGAATATTTTTCTTTAACAAGGACTTGACTGACCTTTATTAAAACACTCCTTATATCCTTATCCATCCAGAGCCTCGTGACGCAGTAGGACATCGTCTGGTCGCGATTGGTTGTGGGTTTGATTCTTGTCTAGGGGCAAAATTATTTTCAAATTATTGTAATTTCACCGCTCTAGCAAAACAAAGCGCGGCGTTGAGTTCCACCACTCTACACGCTAGCTATGTCTTGGGTTTGGGTAGCAAGCATTGAACGGAGTATCTTGACACTAGGTAATTAGCCTGAAGTACTCTGCAAGGCGGGATAATGTTTGAAACAAATTTTTTATATACCCAAAACACGGTGAAGTGAAAAGGGATCTCTCACCAGAACTTTTAAGTAGACTTTGCAAACGATGTGATGATGATACATATGAAATTTTAAATAGAAATATTAAACAATACAACCAAAAGTTAAATCTCAAATGAATTAGGTTGATTTTTTTATCTCTTATGATTGTACTCTTATATTATATAGTACAGCTTGCACAGTATACTGACTATCAACAGTCGAACGGCGTCGTCCGACGGAAATTAAATGGACACGCCCTCATTTCTTGCCGACACCGCGTCCACTGTACTGCGCTCCCGTTGCGTTTATTTCATTATTTTTTTTTATAATTCCTAATTGAATTCATAAGCATAATGATATTGTAAGTTACAAATAGTTTTTTTTATATCGTATATTGAGTAAGTATAGAATTGCGGACATATGTTTTAGGTTTATGACTTTTCTTTTCTATAGATGATGTAATAGGTGTGGTGTGGCATCGCGGAGTTTGGCTCCATGAGAAGTTTGAGGGTTTAATTTAAAATGTATTTCTTGATCTGGTTTGTAAACATTAGGTTTCGCCATAAAATGGCAAAATTTTCTAAATAACATTAGGTTCTGACGAACCTGACATTAAGCTCTCTGCCCTCTGATATTTTGCTCTCGGTATTAGTACCGAGTTAGTATTAGTAGTAGTCTCGGTATTAGTTCTATCTGCCAAAACAAGCGTTTTTTTTCAAACAAGCTTTAATTCCTGTACATTTTATATAAAACATAATTTATTGGAGTTCGCAAAAGCTAATTCCACATATTGTCTACCCAGATCGAAGAAAATATCTTTGATATTAATGTAAAAATACCTACTGGGCTAGAATATTAAAGCACAATCGTCTTATACAATTATGGAAACTTTTACAGCAGCGTCTATATGTATACGAATATATATAACACTTTCATATCTTGTTCATCAATATAAGTTTATTAGAAAAAAAAATTGGTGATCTAACAAATTTGGCTTAGTCATAAAATTATTGCTTAAACTCCTAAAACGAAATGAAAATTGTTTGAAAAATTTAGCAATTATGATGGCACATATGAATTAATAAATATTTGCATATTTAAGAAGTCTCGAATAAGTAGGTACTTAATAAAATTCATTATACTATTATTTAAGTAAGCATTAAGCATGCAGTCCCTTAGTATGTAAGTGATACACCCATGTTTCGACACTTGCGATTGAACTCATTGTGTAACATCTCTCATACCATGTAGGTTATTTGATTGGAGTAATTATCATGCAATGTATGTATAAATCATTCGTCACGTTGACAATTAAGCAGCGAAACTGTTACTTTGCTGGGTTGCGCAACGTTGCGATGTTTTGTTGCATTGGCTACTCATTTTTTCAGACTGCAGATGTCTGAGCTGGCCTTTGGAAAGTGTTCAATTGTTTTTGATATTGATTTTCTTTTATTTTATTTAGAAAAACGGTCTTTATTGCTTATTATAATGTTAAAATGGTGTTGGAACAGGAAATAACGTACATATTTCGCTTACTATTATAATTGTTACCAAAATTGTGACGAATTTATTTCGAGCCAAAATTTCTGCATACGTAAGATACCGCGACATTATAATTATACATTTAATGACGATTCGTTAACGTGCAGTTTTCTTAATTAAAGCTACATCACGTAAAGTGAAAGAAATTGTAGGAACACTTCCCACGACGTCGTACCAAGAAACATGGCGGGGTCCCGCTGTTACGATTGACTTTGTCGTTGACTTGGTGAAGAGATTTTTTATCTTTCTAGTTTCTTTTTGTTGAAATGCTTTGTCTTACCTTGTTAATAAATGTTTCTCTGGATTTTGGATTACGTTTGAGGCCTATTAAGGTCTTGTACGGAATAATAATATTACTACAAAAAAAGCTAATAATAGTTACCGTGACAACTTAGGTTATTTTTGACATTCTTAAGTCATCACTTATAACTGTACTTTAAATTGTCAATCGTTTCAAGCGTAACAATAAAAATCAATTACGACTCTTCCGACCTGTGACATTGTATTTCTTGTCACTGCTACTAACAGAATTATCTACAACTAAGAAATAATACTTCCATTCTATGTTATTGCTAGTGAAGAATATTTTTATCTTTATTTGAAAAATTGCACTCAGTCTTGATACCAATTAATGAAAAGTACGTTGCAATATGTTCCAATTTAGAAATATTACGTGATGGGTAAAGGAATCCAACGCCAGAAAATACATAGTAATTGAAGTAAAGTTTGCTAACCACAAAGTTCTGAGGCTTGAGTATCATTTATTTATCATTTTTCTTTCGTAGTCGTATAATGGTTGTAGTACTTTAATCTATGTATTCGATATGAATTAATGTCTGTTTATACGTAAAGCTTTTTACATGAAATCTTGTTATTTATTTAAGTACTGATTTAATATGTGATATTAGTTCTATGTTAACAATAATTTAAGATGGAATTATGAAACTAAATTGGAAAGATGAGTTAATAAGAAAGTATTGGTAAGAAAATATTGGCAACGTTTATGCTGTACAATTTAAAATTACCGTCTTTTTAAGCGCAAAATTTATGCACAGTTTGAAGCTGTTGTTTTTAAAATTATATGAGTTTACTTAAAATGAAATATTGTTTCATATTTGCCAATTTTCATATTATAGTATGTAATTCAAAATATTACAATACGTTAGTATTGTTCAAAGAAAAACACCGAGAGGAAGCGATAAATAATCTTCTAAGTTTATAAGATCGCACGATCTGCGTCCGCACACCATCTTACGCACCCTCTTTAAGGTTGTTTATATTTAATATTAGGTCGACCACTACTGTTTTTTTATTCTACGAATTTGACTTTAAATATATAAGGCTAAGAAAACAATTCGTGGGAACTTGACACTAGTGCGTTGTAGAAAAAATATTTAAGTAAACACCTTTTATTGCCGACTATTTACATTCCGCCGACTTTTCATTCAAATATTTTGAACGGGACAAATAACCGGAAGTCAAAATCGGAACAAAGGTGTAGTTGACTTTTTAAGCTTATTAAATTTTGTCCCTTCCGGATCAGCCCCTAACGTGGGGCGGGACTCATTCACGCGAAAACGGAAGTAACATACGTTCGCCATACCGTTCAGTAATTGCTAGCACGGGCTTGTGTTTCCGGTTTGAAGTGCCACTAATAATAGAATCTTATATTTATAAAGCTACTCATGTTCAATATAATCAGTACAATATGGTAAATGCAAAATGTTTTAAAGAAAAAACGTAACGTTATATAAATCAATATTATTTTCGATATGTCAAGAAAGTAATATCTTACCTCCTAAACTACGGTCTTATTTGACTTTACACCTTCTGAGAAATAGTAAACGCGAACGATAATACCTGTCCCATTGTAACATTGTCGTGATCATTTATAAGACGCAACAAGTACAACTAATATGCGTTATCCTCAATGAGCCGTGTCCTGAACTATGACTAGATCAACAGAGCCAAGGGCATTGTGTTGTGTAATAAATTGTTGTTTGTATTAAAATATTGCCGTAGCTAAAATCGGTACAACCTCGTAAAACGCTTTAGCGCTGGCAACGTTCGCTGAATATCTTCTTGTATAAACTTATAGATGTTAAATTTGTGAAACGTTTTACAACAGGAAATTTATATCTAAAAATAGGATATAGCACCAAGGAAATTATAGTTTGATTCAATATTACGCATCAAGCAGTGTTTCCGTACTAAATTTTAGATGTTAAATAAAAAAAATGTTTGAAATGGTAAATTTTCCCAGACAAATTCGGGGACCATTTGGGAACCTACACAAAAAGATTAAAGAAGGATAAAGGTAAGGTGCTAATGCGTGTGTGTACACATATCCGGTCCATCGGTGTCCGTTAATTGGTCTGCGTAAAAGGGATATCGTGTAGCCGCCCCCTCGCCCCTTTCCGATTTCCTTTCTTGTGACAACGACGACAGGTCGGGATCACGACGTGCGGACACTTTGGACAAAATACTCCTTAAAAGGTCTGATATCCAATTAAATACAGCAATACCGCCGCCCGCTGCGCCACGTCTTTGATCTATAGTCACGATTATACCTAGTTGGGACATGCTTATTTGTTCTTATTACTAATCATTTTAATATTCAATATCTATCATCACTTAATTTTATGTTGTTTAAACGTTTATGATCAATTATTATTATTTTATCCTTATTTATTTATTTTATCCTTATAGGAATACTGTGAAAGTTGTATTGAAAACAATTAATTAGAATAAAATATTAATTGTTATAATCTTTATGCTTTATATATCTCGACTGAATAATATTATAAGACATTAAATTTTTTTATTTCAAAGTAATTTGGTTGATTTTTTCCTTGTAATTATCCATCTTCCCACGATTCTATAATTTAGATTTATGAAAATTACATGCCGTGGCCCCTGTTTGTGACTCTCTTCTGTGATTTGTAATCTAAACTTCACGTTCCCATGACGAACCTGCAGACTGTGACTACGACCATCATTTATACTTATTCATACTTACGGTCGACGTACCATGTCTTCGCTAACTACGCATTACGTCGTCGTCATCAAAGCTTCTTTGAAATTACAAATT
This sequence comes from Philaethria dido, assembly GCA_033558755.1. Taxonomy (NCBI): domain Eukaryota; kingdom Metazoa; phylum Arthropoda; class Insecta; order Lepidoptera; family Nymphalidae; genus Philaethria; species Philaethria dido. The sequence goes on along the minus strand of JAKGSA010000203.1, from coordinate 414,043 downwards.
CGCATACATTCACATAAATCAAAAGAAGAATTCCACCTTAATGCGTAATATATCTCGCAAGGCGTGCTATCTTGATATTTCCTTTGGTCATTTTCCTCAATATTGCAATTGTAAACAACTCGCAATGCTACTTCGTGGAAGTATTTTGACTTACACTTAGTAGCGACTATAGGTATCACTTCGTGGATGTATAGCTGGGTTCATACTCCACATAAACAATCAAGTAGATGAAAGATTGTCGGTAGTTCAATAATGGGGCAGATACTATATTTCCCGCAGGTAATAGAGGGCGTGAAATATGATGCGAATCGATTACTGACAAGACACGTGCATCTATAATTA
>JAKGSA010000203.1:310247-410712 GCA_033558755.1 Philaethria dido | reverse complement strand
AGTTTAACAAATATCTTATCACAACTTATCATAAAAATATATTACATGGTGTAAACAGAGAATAAAATATACGACAATACTTTTGTAAGTAAATATTGTTAATTGCTTGGGGGTAGTAAGTAACATACTTAAGACAGGAACATTTAAAACGTTTTTTAAACTAAGATTGATTATTACTTTTTATACAAATTTAAATACGTTAATGATTTCGTGCCGAATAATAACTCGGCAACTATTAGGCGCACTCCAATTTCGTGATTATTATTATCTAAACGTTAGCTGTGTTGTACACAAAAACTAGACAAATCTAAGTTATATTCTTGTTTGAAAGTAAACATAATATTATACATGTATCTGATTGGCGGACTATCAAGGCAATCTTAGTTTAGTCCGTTTGGTTTATTTTCGATGTTTTTCGTCGTCTGGCCAGCGGAAGTCATTATGCGTTTTCCGCCGTACACTGTACTGCCCTGTAAAAATATATTCATTAAATCAGCGACTACGAGCTTACTCTGTCGGGTTCTTTATCATTAGAATTTGAACACATAATTTAGAGATTTTTTTAAGGTTACTGATCTAAAATCATTTTTCTTTGTATACTTTCCACAGGTTTCGTCACCATGACGATTCAAGTCTTTTTTGTATTTTTTATGCAAAGCAAATCAAATAATCGATACATTTCCAGAAGCGTTTTTAATATTTAATGTGTCTGAGAAGCTTAGCTGGTGTTTTTAGTTGCTCAGTAGATAAGATATTTAGATTACAATAAAACCGCGTGGGTAAGGATGAAAACGCCTTAGGACGGTCTCTTGCAATCGCGGGGGCTCGTGACAAATATTGACAAGGTAAATGTTTGCCGCACCGAGCACGCCCGTCTCTTGTGCCACTACGTGCGGTCTATGGGGTTCAGATAAAGCTTCAACCGCCTAGTTAAATATAATATTTGAACAAAACAAATAGTGTTTGCTCTCTTTATGTCTCGCATATTACCCGCACGGCTCACTCTACGAATCCTCACGTACTATTTGTTTTACTTACTCTTAGGATATCTGTTTGATTTTATTATGCTTTACTTATGTAACCAACACACTTGCTTTAATAATGCTGCTGTATCCACCATCAGTGCATACAGTTATTAGTGGCCTGGCATGTAACATTATAGAAATATTTTTCGTTAAAATTCTTTTAGATGATTCATATGTATTTATAAATATTCCCTTTGTGTCTATATATAGACTGTTTGACGTTAATGGACTTATTTAGGTCTTGACCTGCGACACATGCGCCGTTGCAACAGTAATAGCGATCGAGCGTAGTACGCCCTAGATATTGTGACGTAATTATCCTTTGATTATTTAATATGAAAATTGATATATGTATAATGAAAAGGTGAATGATGGAAGGAAATTTATTATAGATACATTTTATAAGATATAACTAGAATTCAATACATTGTTAACAATTTTCTTTATTAAGCGTTTTTTTGTGATAGTAATGTTACTATGAAATATATCGTGTTACTTACTAGATAAAGTCCATTTGTGAAATCATTTTACATCCGTAAACATTTGCCTGTGAAGGTCAGTTATGTTTACTTGACGAGTAATCAGTAGAAGTACATTTATTGCATATCAATATTTATAACGTTTAGAAATTTCATTCGAATAAATATAATAGCTTTACTAATATTAAATAATCCTTACTAATATTATAAATGCGAAAGTAACTGTCTGTCTGTCTGTCTGTCTGTCTATCTGTTACGCTTTCACGCCTAAACCACTGAACCGATTTTGATGAAATTCGGTATGAAGATAGAACTAAACTTAGGAAAGGACATAGAATACTTTTTATCGCGAAAAACATGATAGAGGGGGTTGAAATAGAGAATGAAAGTTTGTATGGAAGTTCCTTATTGTCAATTATAAAATTATGTAAAATTGTTTAACTGTTTATAACTTTGACACATAAACCACTTAACCAATTTTGACAAATAGTTTAGACCTTGGGAAAGACTATAGGATACTCCTTATCATATCGCGCGATATAACCGAATTTCACGCGGGCGAAGCCGCGGGCGGAAAGCTAGTAGTCTAGACTTAGTAAGATGCTATGTTCGTAATATCGCAATATATTTAAGTGTCAATCAATTTGTTGAAGTGATCCATTACATAATAAGCATGCTTGACTCGATAAAGAGGCTCGCGTGTAAATCACCAACGGAAATGAGTGCCAGTAATGAGGTTCGGATGTCGCTCAACTATTGTGCCTTGCGAATAGATATCGACTTCCTCAGTTCAGTTATTGGTATCACAGTGCTATAATGAGGCATTGTTCGTGGTCAGGAAGTCTTCGAACCCCCATATCTTCTGTTTCAGGATACTGATCTGCCTTGTGATGTGATTGCTAAATTGTAAAGCATTTATCGGTTGACACGGTCGATGTCTCAAATCCAGGTCATCGTCCGTTCACGGATCTCTGGTGGTAATTCAACTGATACGATTGTAATCTCCTTAGCATTCAAGTCTGTCGCGGTAAAATTTAAATTTCGTGCTTATAGCGTTTCATGAGCATAAATCACGAGTTAACCCTTCGTTACCATCTGGAACGTAAAGTTCAAGCTTAAAAACACGTTAATTATGTTTTTCTAAATAGTAGTTATAATGGTTATTTTTATTACTTATTTGTTAAAAAAGTTATTGTAATGGAAGAACCGCATCAGTAGGTGCATCTGTATAAAAATAATTTTATATTTGTAACATATAAACATTTTTATTAAATCTCATATTATGTCCAACCGCATGAGACACCCTGCAACTTCCTCGTGTTCCGGCTTCTGCTTGAGAACGGAATCGCTTTGCAACCAAAATCCCACACTCCCTTGCTCATATTTTGTTACATCGACGAAAACCGATAAATGCACTATACCAACGACATTTAGTTTGTTTTCTTACAATTTATTTCGATTATTTGGAAACAATATTTACTTAATATTACTTGTTACGTATAGAAATATTAATTCTATCTATTATATATTATTATAATTATATAACGCCTGTCGTGGCGCAGAGGCACAAGCGTGCGACTGTAAACGCGACAGGTTGTGGGTTCGATTCCCATTCCAGGAAATGTAAAATTAGTATTTTCATTTCTTGGGTTTGGTGACGAGACAAAGCGCGGCGTTGAGTTCCGCCACTCAACACGCAATGCCTCAATTTGGCGGAAAGTGGGGATAGGAATTGTTGAAAGAGAACGTCTTAACTCTAGGTTCTCTGGTTCCCTCTGCCTACCCTGCTATATGCGGGTTACAGCGTGGAGTCAAAAAAAAAAGATTATATTATTTTTTATAAAAAAAGTATATTTGTTAAAAAAATATAGATGCTGGTTTAAGATGTAATGGAGCGCGCCTCAAGAGCTAAGAGAGACACGAAATGTTTGTTCATTACATAAGGACGTGCTCTTTCGAGTTCTTAGCAGGAAGGTATATTTGCATGCGCAAATAAAAAACTATCTTGCAGACCGTTTTAAAAAAAATAAAAGTAAAAATATTACAAAGTAATTATTAAAAATTTACATAAGAATGCAATTATTGTGGTCACGGTTTTAATGTTTATCTCTTCCTGCTACTGGCTCAAGTTGTTTTATTTATTTTATTCATATGATTTTTATAATCCTTATATCTTATATATAATACCTTATACTTATAAACAGAAATATACATGTCTTATGTAGACATACCACTAGTAATTTATTCCAATGAAAAAAACATAAATGTTATTAGGATGTTACATTTAAATGGATAACAAACTATTAAAACCATATGAGTAAAACTAAAAACCATACAATTCTTAATCTCTCGGAGACACGCGCAGGCACGTCTTAAATTGGGTTAGCGTGTTTATAGACATACAAGGTCGAATGGCCGTTTTTAACAGCTTAGCTGATAAATATATGCTGACTGAGATACTAACTTGTGTTTACTTTTAAATCGTTTTGTTGTTCATCTTAATGTTGTTCTCGAGTGTGGGCAGACACTATGGTTTGCTATTATTTTCACACTCGAGCCATTTTGTTGATGCTGAGGGTCATAAAACTCTTTCCTCCCTATCTTCCTAATGGAAGTAGATATTTTACAACCTATCCCTAAGTTTATTGGAAATAAACCATGTTTATCTAAAATGTAGATATATTACTTTCGAAATTCATATTGCATTGGAGAAATGCTTCATTTACATTCTCGTTACGATTAGCTGCATAAATTTAGTTTCAATATTAACGTCCTTGATATAGGTGGACTCGTTTGACTTCCTGTTACGCGGCGAATTGTATACACAGAGCACGTCACTCATTCAGACTCAATCAAAGGATTGTGAATGAGATGTTTACTGCGTATGAGTTTTAGTCATATGTATAATGCAAGAGTTCTACGTTTCCTGTTGTGTTACTGCACACCGCCTTGCGGCATTACTTGATTGACGTTCATCAAAATTGTTTGCATTGCTTCAGAGTTGACACTTATAAAGGCTATAATTGTAATTATGAGGATTACAATGTAACAAATTTATTTTCCAATTATATATCATAAAATAAAAACGAACCGATCAAAGATATAATTTTTCCAAGAAATGAACAGTTAACTAATAATCCGGACCTATATATATATATATATATATATAATATATATGTATGTGTATGTGTCCATTGGTCGGCGGCTCAGGAGCAACGCGAGCGCCGGGCCGTCGCGTCCTACCAAGGCCAGCGAGTTCGTTAAAGCCATTCATGGATGCCTGCCTCCTTCCCTCGCCCGTGGCGACAGGATACTCTTAGTTTCTGTGTCCTATGCTATACTTTCGATTTGTTTCTTTTTTACAATCAAACTCGGAATAAAAACGCCGAACGCAATCGTAATTCACCGGATGAACTAACGAGTTTAAAACTTTTTAAGTCTCACCATGTACCATTATCTTCTTTTTGCTTTGAAATGTTTTTCTTTTTTTATATAGCAATTCGACTTTGAGAGGAAACCGGAGAGAAAATAAGTATAAACATACATGACATGTATGAATATTTAATATTAATAGAGTAATATTTTAAAATATATTTTCCATGTTACATACATGGACTATACGACGAGATGCCTAACATAAATAATAAAAAGTCATATATGTGAGCTTCATAAGAGAATCAGCGTAACATTTAGGACGTGCGTTGTGGGCAATTCGTCATGATTTGCGTATGTAAATCAATGGAGTTTAGTTGTGCGGGCGTAACGGTATTTTCGTCGGTATACGGCAGGAAAGCGGATGCTATAAACATACTTTCAGCAAGCCAAAACCATATGTACTTATATCTATAAAGCACTTTTGGTGGCGAATTTTTCGATGATTGCTAGTTTATTGTTGACCTATTCGGTTTGCACCCCAGTCTTACATGCTTTTTTATCGGCCATACGTGGAGATACATAATCTTAAAGGATTATAAGAATGAAGCGTTATGGGGTTGGGTGATTTAATGTAACCGTATTAAACTTTATGATGTATATGCAAGTTAGTCATAAAAAGTTATAAAAAAATAAATATTGCTTTCAGAATAGATAGTAATGTACTTAATACTAATATTACATTAATCAAGTAGCAATATATGTTCGAGTAAAAAATTGTATTTTCCTTTTTGAAAAACTAATTCAAAACTTGTATTTTAATGTCATATATTTTTTAAATTTATATTTACGATACTCTAAATAAATAACTAGTGGTAGTAGAAATGTTCTCACAGTGATATAAGCAAATATGATCTTTATTATTATAATCTTCTTGTTTTCTAACCAGTTTTGTGAGTTCATTTGATTGCAGCTATGGTAAATTGAAATATGTTCTAAGGCGGAGCAATCTGTGGAAGATTAAGTTAAATTAATGTTAGGTATCTATTAGTTTTTTTGCAATATCCCACGATCTAAATATTTTCAAATAGCAATGAAAGTTGTATGTTTTTACTATTGAAGTTAATTTCTCATAATCTCGTGTGAAAGGATGAGTGTTTGATAAACTAGTAGTATGTTTTTTACCTATATGGGTAGTTGATTAATCGTGTTAGTAACTTGGTCAAGTATGACCAATTACTCTAGAAATCGTTGAAAATTGAAAATAAAATCCTTCATAAATATTAATTACATTAGATTTTGCAAAAATTAATTATATGGAAACTTAAAAAATATATTTCGCCGAATTGTTAGCATGAACCTTGTGCTGAGTAATTCTCTTTCCTTCTTCCTCGCTCATTTAGAGACCTTGTGTGCTTAAACCAAACCGAGAAAAAAACTATTTATATAAACTTTTTTTTTACCGTCCCGCTGTATCCCGAACATAGCAGGGTAGGCAGAGGGAACCACACCAGACCGACAGAAGAAACTAGAGAACCTAGTTTTAGGACACTCCGTCCCACACTTTCCGCCGGATTGAGGCATTGCGTGCTGAGTGGCGGAACTCAGCGCCGCGTTTTGTCTTGTCACCAGACCCAGGAAATGAAAATATGAAGTATTACTCAAAAATTTAATTTCCTAAAGTGGGAATCGAACCCACAGCGCGTTTACAGTCGCACGCTTGTGCCTCTGCGCCACGACAAACTATATGAACATAAATATTTCTTCTATTCAAATTTGAATCTACATACATTGATTTCATACACGCGCTCAAGAAGGCGTCTTATGGTAACACTTTAAATAAATGTTGAACGTATTAATTACACTTACAAACAATACGACAATATGTAGTGGGCGAAAATGGACTTCCTACATCGTTTACAGATTAACATATAAGTGTAACTAATAATAACATAGTAAAACAATGTCAGCGTCTGATTGAAAACGCGATTGGGGTTCGATTGCCGCTCGGGGTGTGATTATATTTAATTTATTTTCTTTTCTTCCCTCTTGCAAGACAGTTTTGGCGTTGAGTACCGTCGCTCGATACATAAAGCCCTGTATTTGGGCAGAATGAGGCGAATGGAGTGTCTTGACGCTAGGTTCTATCTGATTACCTTGCTTTTTTTTTTTAGTTTCACGCTGTGTCCCCCATATAGCAGGGTAGGCAGAGGGAACTTGTGACCCTAGTGTTACGATACTCGGTTCTCTTCTTAAGTTCCGTTCCCCACTTTCCGCCGAATTGAGGCATTGAGATTACCTTGGTATGCGGCATAAAGCGTGAAGCTGCTTTTTTTAAACATAAAGTCCCAGCCTCAAGTCTCAGAATGTGGAAATTAGAGTTTTAAAATATAGAAAGATATTCGACAGATTAAAGTATCGTAGAAACTGTCTCCGAAGTACGAAGGCGGCTGCGTCGGTGTCAGCGTTTCCGTTTGCCTTGTGCCTGTTTGAGTCCAGTAACTTGTTAGTTTTACTTTTTAACTGCGCTTAGCATCAACTTATGTAGTTATATTCCTTTAAATATTTGATTAGACGCTGCGGTGATGTGGTAGAAATGTGTGTCGATGCCCAAAATGGTTGTCAGTTCAAACCCAAGCAAGTAAAATGCATAAATCTCTAAAAGCGAGAAAAGCTGCATAAGATTAAAGGAAGGATTTTAGGAATTCTATAACTATAATTTGCGGAATATGTTAAATTTTTTACTTGTATTATATAAGTTAAGTGAATGCTCAATTTTATTTTTATATAACTCAGTTATTTAAAAGTTTTCTTAGACTAATCCTAAAAAATATTTTATATTTTGACGCATATTCATTATGTTCTTATTCATTTAAATATTATTTTAAAAATAACAGTTTTTTTGCTAAGTTACTAAATATATTACTTATAATATGTATATTACAATACACAGTTTTACGTAAACCTTCCGCATGTACCAGTGTTGTATTTACTTCCCGTTTAGTCATAATCTTGTGAAAGTGATATTGCTTTGAAATAGTTAACGCCATATTGCTTTCAAATATTTGTGAAATTATTCAAATATTATTAGTTGTATAAATAAATGAGGCTTATATAATAACAAATGTGATTTAATGATTTAAATTACAATTGGGAATGATCCAGAAGGTAACAATTTAGTTAGAAAAAAATGGAGACACAAAAACTAGAAAATAACTATGGTGGCGATGTCCCCACCCACTTGTGTTACAAATCTTCAACCTACTGATTCGCATTGTACCCTACGCACAGAAAAACCTAGTTAGAAGTGGCTGTAAACGTACAATATATTGGACAGGCGTAGGCCTCAATAGGCAACATTTCAACGACGAAATTCCGTAGATGCTCTCGTTACGTATTGTCCTCTGTCACACCCACGAAATAGTTATGTCAAGAAGGATCGATTGACTGAGATCAATAAGTGAAGTGAGCGGTGGGCGATCGGTCGACGAACTGCGAGGGCGCTGATTGCCGGTGGTGTGCTCTAATTTGATTATTATTTAACGACAATCTACCGCGCCGACAATAATTCGATTCACTGCCACGGTATTGCTAAGGAGTTATTTATTAAAACCTACGGATACCCCCCGGGTGATAAACTGTACTACTATTTTTGGATTATCGTTTCATATTGTCAGTACAGCGCAAACAACTTGATTTAACGATCGACTTTCAATTGTTTTCAGCTATAAAATGCTGTAAAATGTTGTGTAAGTGAGGTTTTATGTCCTGTACTATTTATGTATAACCATGAAAGAAATATAAATTGTACAGTCTTAATCTTATTTTGTATAGACATCTTACAATCTTAGTTCCCATTCATAGGTTAGGTTCCTTTAAACATTTGCCTATTGTCTAACCGATCATATTGCCTTTGTGGGACGGATCTGCAAGGATGGGCCGTGTCACCTTGAATGCCGGATGCCGACGTTCTGACGGTGGACTCTATCGGCCGTCAATCGTGTGAATGTCTCGCCATATTTATGGTTGTCTGTCTGTTAGTCTTTGCATCTGAGAGCCGTTTTTATTTTACGACCGTCGACTTCCGTTCTGCGAGACCTTGGCCAAGGTCAATGCTTCTTATACCTAATTGACTGTATCAAATAAGATTATAAAGCCAATGGTATTTAACGTACGCTTTAAAGTATGATCTACGAACCGGATAAATGAAGCCGGTATGTAGCTTGAGTTTCATGGGAAGAGGTTCTCTTCACAGGCCCTAGCGGAAACTGAGTGGACGTGGGCGACGCCTACGACCCACGTTAGTGTCCAGCGTAAATGTTCCACGTGACAAATTTAGTATCACAGTTATGGTATCTATTTGACATGTCTGAACATATGCATTTTTTTGTTTCAGGTAAATTATGAGCGAAAATGTTTTCAAGTTTGAAGATTAACTAGCAGGAATTATGCTAGTGTCATTTTAATAGTTTACTTTATTGGTAAGACGTTTTGTTTAATCAAAATACACATTAAATGTATTAGGATTGTTGTTTATTGGCATATAGGTATAGGTCAGTAATTACTTTTTATTCTTTAAAATTATGATTTAATATCATGCATGTTTTTATAGCCATGAATTTCACATGTTTATTGAAATTATACTTCGGTATTAAGATGCGTTAAGGGTATTCGATGATTGGCAACATTTCAATATTAACATTGATTCTTTATGTCCCCGTTAAGGTTGAATATTGTTTAAATTCAGTAGATCCCTTTGATGTAGTACGGGAATATCGACAAAGACGGATGTCCGGTGCCGGTCAGGATTTGTTTCACACGAGGCGGTTCCTGGAGCTTACATCAGATGTAGATGTATTATTTTTTATTATTTTAAAAAGCATAAATTTTTAGATTAAGGTAAAATATCGATTTTCATATACAACGCTGATAAATTAATAAATTGGAAGTATCAGTCTTGGAAAAAAATTGTAAAGTAGTCATCGTAAGACTATTATATAAAATACAAATTATTATAGCCGCTAACAAATTTTCTATACTTTTTAATTTTGGATTGGAAAAGAGAAATGAATGACTTACTGTTCTTCCGGTTCTTTTGACATTAGGCTGCGGCTTATACGTATTTCAAAGGGCTACCGTGTTTGCAGGTTCTTATATAAACATCGTTTGTTAGACGATTTTTTTTTTCACTATACTATTTGAGCTACGTCCGCTTAATCGCATTATGGCGTTTGCATCCGGACGCAACTAATCGGCTAAAAGCGGAATAATTTTAACAATAACATAACATGGAAACATAGAGAGAGGAATTTTAAACTTGTATCACCCATCAGGTTTATCCAGGAAACGCTTAAAGTATTTTGTGCTTTCTGAACAGTTCCTGCTAGCATATTTGTCCAACTACTTACCGTTAGTTCGGCTGAGTCAGTTCGGCGGAACATGGACACTTTGCATACAATGCCCATATTCTTGCGCAACCGGTCATCGGGCCGGATGTGACGACGTTTCGAACTGTGCGCCTAGATGTCTGGGCTAGATCAGTGTTCAATACTGGCGAAATATAAGTCCCAAATTTGCAACATAGAAGCAGTTAGTTTTAAAATAAATGAAATACTATAAAATAATTATTACATATAAACAATAAATATTTTTTTAATAAACAATGAATGCTGACGAAATATACTTATCGTAACGTAACATGTAACATAGGTTGGTACCAATAACACAAGACAACAAATTAATATTTAAAACGGTATCTCTGTTGAAATATTAAGAACATAACTGGGATGTATTGATAGATATTGAATAGTAATTTACTATTGTGTCTTGTTATGGTGGCCATTCAAGCCACGGATGGTCCAGGCAAGGCCGATCTACAAACGTCCAATTGAGACACGTGTCGATATGGACGTACCGGTGCTTGTCTTCCGGTCGCAGTCTATGTTAATGAAAGCCTCGCTGGAGTACGCAAAGGCTGTGACGTCCTTGAAATTGAGTCACGTTGGTACTCACGGCCGCACGTAGACCTCTTAGCTGTTATTGTTCTAGGTATAATTCATCAATCGATTTTAAATTTTATATATTAATATTTGTAATTCCCCTTTGCTAACTGCTAACGTTTAAAAAGAAACGTTACGTTTGCTAGTGAATAAATTAACATAACTTATGTATTCGAACTTCCCTTGTCTCTATAACAAAAAAATAACAAATAGGCACACGTTTTAGTAGATATAGTTCCTCATAATATTTTTTATATACGATGGTTGGGAATATAAATTAAATACATATTCCACTTGTTTGGTGTCCTAGAATACTTTATGTATGAGCAATGTATACTGAAATCTGAACAAATATATTCAAGTATCAAGTGTTTTATTGCAAAAAATAAATGAAGATAATTTTAAAGCTAATTTCCAATTCAATACTGGTTGGTTACTTATGTTTCAAAAGTTTTGTCAGTGATTAATTAATTGTGCCCGCATAGCGCTTGCCTCGGGCGATAACACGCCTGCATATCTGCTAAAATAATCTAAATATGTTTATTTAAAAAAAAACCTTATGTTTTCCTTTTTTACTACAATAGAAGGGTATAATATAACATTTTAGACTTATATTTACTAGTGTCCCCGTTGACGCGTTAATAACGCGTTATCTTTAGCAGTGTATGTATGTCACTTTATATAAACTTGGACGTCAAACCACTTTTTATGTATTATTTTAAAAAAATATTATTATTCTGCACTCCTTCTCTATATAAACTATAATTGTGCCAAATTTCATGCTCCTCCGTCCGCGTAATTTTCGTAAAAAGGGTTACGAAGTTTTTGCTTCACATATTTGTGTATAGATAATCGTAAATATATAAATAAGTGTAACTTAAGTCATTGTTGTGATTAAATAATACTTTTTATATTATAGAGGAAAAATTAAAACTGGAATATTGAATTAGTAAGATTTTTAAGAATTATTTTGAAGTGTGATTTAACTTCATGTCGTCCTTGACATTTCGCACCATAAATAATTTTATGCTAGGTCATGATATTACATAAGTATAAGATATGAAAAAAGATTATTAATCATATTCGATTTATAAATAAAATTTTAATATTTTTAAAAAAATATTTAGAAACGTATAATTTTTGTAGTCTTTTAAATTCCTTATTTGATTATTAACTGTTTTTATTACATACATACATACATACTGTATCCCGCATATAGCAGGGTAGGTAGGGGGAACCTAGTGTTAAGAAACTCCGTTCTCCACTTTCCGCCGAATTGTGGCATTAAGTGCTGAGTGGTGGAACTCAACGTGGTATTTTATTACATACGAATAAAACAAAAGTGATCTTCTGTTATATAGTATAAAGTGGTGTTAAGGGTCGAGAAAGTTTGGCAAAGAAGTCTACTAGAATGTATGCAGCAAATAATTTAGATATTCAGAATTATAGGGACCTAATCAAAAAAAATCATAATTTTTATATTTTGCCACGAAACGACTTAAGAAAACCATCTTTATAGACTTTGATTGAAACAAGAATATAAATTAAAATATAATTTAAAAAAAATATATTTTCAAAAAACTTAAATAAACAAATCTATATTGACGTTTCCCAAAAATTGATATATTTTAAATAGGTCACTATAACTCTAAAGGTGTGATATGTTTTAAAAAAAATACCATATTAAAAGAATCTAACACAAAATAAGGCGCCAATTTAAATATGCACATGTATGTACATGTTCATTCGTAAAATACAAGTTTTTACTACTTGATTAAAATGGTAATATAAGCATCGGTTCTGCATACTTTATTGTTATTTATAATTAATTTATGTAATTACAAGAATTAGTAGTCGCGACATAATTTATCTGTGGCTAAACGTTAGTGGTGTTTATGACTTTTATAGCGTGTTTTATTTTCATGTCTTTGAAGCGATAAAGACATAACAAGCCATAATATCCAACATAACTCACAGTGCGTTCACCCCTTTAATATATAAGTTGTTTTTCGAATAATGTTTTTCAAATATTAACAATAACCATAAAATTGTTTGTAAAAAAAGTTTAATTTTCCGCCTCTACTTATGAAATATCTTTCACAGCTTATACAGCGTTATGGAATTCCCATCCTTACTAGAAGACGATCTGCCTGCCTTTTTCCTTATTATTTTTTATTTAAACACTTCTTTTTTATTATGACTTTTTTATGCATATATGGTTATATTTAATGAAATAGGTATTTTAAGTAGGTTTACTAATAACGTAGTAAATACCTACAGTGTAAAGTACCGAATCGTTTTTCTTCGCATTTCATTTCTCACATTAAAGGGTTCCTGGAAGAGATAAATTTTAGATTTAAGTAAGTCTTTGTACACATTTCAGCCTTTATTCATTTTCTTTATATTTTATGATGTCATACATAAATAAAATAAAAAAATATATATTTTGTCCCAAAATAAAATTCATTATTTAACCGGTAAATTATTAGTTAATAGCTTTAATTGTTTATAATTTATTATTTCACACTTTATAACAACAAAATAACCATACGTTTCTTATTATTTTATTTAGATTTATTACTTAGACGTATTTGCCATATGACTTGCTTCCTCCAAGACATTGGAGAAGCTGATGTCGGTAACCTGAGTCCTTGCGACCGTTACACGAAGGGTCAAGCCTGACAGCTTTACGAACATTGCGTGCTCCGCTACTCATCGTGTTACAGCACCAAATTGCACTCAGATTTTGCAAATAAACGTCCGTACCATCCGGCTCTGCTAGCTACTGTAGTTATACTATATTAATTATGCTTTTTAATCAATATTAAAATTTTATCTACTGCGTCTAATTTATTTTATTATAATTAAATTCATTAATTTCTTGGGCTTGGTAACAGGGCAAAGCGCGGCGTTGAGTTCCGCCACTCAACACGCAATGCCTCAATTTGGCGGAAAGTGGGGAACGGAAATGTCGAAAGAGAATGGTGTATCTTAACACTTGGTTCTCTGGTTCCCTCTGCCTACCCCGCTAAATGTGGGATACAGTGTGAAATAAAAAAAAATAAACAAAAATAAATTAAAAAATGTGAATATTTATAATTGTCGATTCAGATACATTTTAATTTCATGTAGTCTTTATAAATATGCACAAGCTAAGCTTGATTGACAACAGACCTTATATTGTTTATTATCTTTAATACTGATTATGTTAATCATACAATTTAAAACAAAAATGTCATAAATTTTCCCATAAAATATAACTTGACACCGTGGAGCAGTGCACACGATATTACAGTACCAAGAGTTACCCGTTTAAAATTCAATTATTTGGTTCACTCTTCTTTCTTACGGAATTGCCAGAGTTGCATAGATAATAGAAAAGGTACAGTAAAAATAAAAAAAATAAACTAAAAGTAAACAAGCTTAATATCATAAGCTTCATTTACATATAAGATAATTAAACCTATAATTGCAAATTTTATTAATAACTCGACTTTGTTGACTGTTCGTACAACTTTCATAGACCACCTAAACGACCAAATTAGAGCTTAAAAGTGCTAAAATGTGTGAATATTGGAAACCATCTTTAATTAGCACAAGCGCTGATAATGATGCCTGTTTTTCTCACGATCCACAGTGGCAACGGAAGTGAATTGCAAAAAGATAAATCAGTTCCCTGCGTAGACAACGCAAACAGCGGTACTTATCATGTGAGAATGCAACGCTCTACTTACTGCTGCAGCTTATTCCGTTACCCGAGCCGCTTGGAATATGAAACTGTTAAACTAATTTGTGCCCCTTATCTTCGCTTGTCTAAGGAAACGAGCTTTTCTTAGACAAGCTATTGTAAAATTGGCCTAAAAGCTCACAAAATATAAGAGACAAAGATTACTGCTAGTTACTTAATGGTATTTCATCATAAATAACTTAATTAATTATTGGAACAATAAAACAAATCCATTATGCTGTCCCATAAAATGGCTTATCGCACATAAAAACGTCTGATTTATAGTACCTTCTCAAGAGATACGATCAAATGAATGTTAAACATTTAGCTTGTAGGGCTATCTAAGAATGTGCAAAGATCTAATCTCGTTTTATCGATATGTTACAATAAGAAGTCGTATATTTAATTTGAAAAGCAAGAATTTTACAATTTTTGCTAAGAGTACGTAATCGAAACGACACCGCTGTAAAATCGATACGAAGACACTAAACTTGCGATAGGTATATTGTAATTTCTTCGCAAATACTTTTTATAAATTTAAAAAAAAAACGCCATTTCATTACGAAAGGTTATTGTTCCAAATTTCAACAGAATGATGAGAAATATGAGAGGTCACGGCGCAATCTACTTCTTTAGCACACCATTGTTTCATGACATGTAATCTATTCTCACATCCAATACTTCAGAACAATTTCAAAATAACAGTAATCGCCTAGATAGAATATTCAAGACGTGAGAAATAAGAAAATCATTGTCCTATAGTAAGATATTATAAAAAATATATTTTAATAACGTGATTTAGATCCTTAAAGATAACCTTTGACATTTGTTAAGGAACGTGGTTAATGGCTATGATTGTTTTTTTTTAAGAATCAACGTAGGTGTTAATAATAATTTTCGTCTACCGTGGTCAGTATGAACAAGACTTGTTAAAGAGATATTAAATGAATGCACAAATGAATATGTGCATTCTCTGTCGACTAACTTTCGTATAAGATAGTATATAATTTGTTTTTAACTCTTCTATACGAATTGAAAATGAATAAAACATTATTTATATGCTTATCAGGTAAAAAAGTTTAAAAGCGACGATTTTAAATATCTTTCCATGCATAAAACTGGTATCACCCAACCTTTATCTTTTAGTTAAGCTTCACACTGTATCTCGCATATAGCAGGGTAGGCAGAGGGAATCTAAGAAACTAATATTAAGACGCTCCGTTTCTCACTTTCCGCAGAATTGAGGCATTGCGTGCTGAGTGGCGGAACTCAACGCCGCACTTTTCATTGCGTGCTGAGTGGCGGAACTCAACGCCGCACTTTTGCCTTGTTACAAAGCTCAGGATATGAAAATACTAAGCTTTTACATTTCCTGTCGCGTTAATTGACGCACGCTTTTGCCTCTGCGCCACTACAGGCGTATTAGATAAGGATTTCCATATAAAAGTTCAATATACCTTAGCCCTACGTACCTTCAAACAAAGAAGCTCCAGCAGTTAACAAATACAATTAATAAATTGACATTACTTTGTTTCAATGTAGTACAGGAAGTGCGTGCGAGAATTTGATTTGTCACGACGAATTGAAGTCCAAAATATGACCACTGATTCAATGATGGACGCTCGAAAGTTTTGGCGCGCCTAAATTGATTTCTATAACAATTAAACAATAACTCATAGTAGGCTAATGTTCGTTTGGTTGTCGTATACTATGCAAAATATATGTACGAGTTCTCGCCACTCGTATGTGGCGCAGTGACAGAGTTGTGCTGTAAACGCAATGTTTGTGGGTTCGATTTCAACTTAGTAGAATGATCATATTCGCCTGTCGTGGTGCAGATCCACAAACGTGCGACTGTAAACACGACAGGTTGTGGGTTCGATTCCCACTCCAGGAAATGTTAGTATTTGCATTTCGTGGGTTTGGTAACAAAACAAAGCGCGGCGTTGAGTTCCGCCACTCAAAACGTAATGCCTCAATTTGGCGGAAAGTGGGGAACGGAATTGTTGTAAGAGAACGGAGTGTTTTAACACTAGGTTCTCAGATTCCCTCTGCCTACCCTGCTATATGTGAGATACAGCGTGAAGATAAAAAAAAAGAACCATATTTTTATTTTAATTTACTTGGTCTGGTAAGAAAAAACGCATTTGAGTTTTGCTTATGTAAGTATTGAGTAATATTTCGATTTCAGGCGGATACTGGAGAATAGAGTGATTTGAAACTAGGTTCTTTTTAACTACTTTGTTATACAGGTAAAATTTTTTTTAATTTATTAAATTTGACATATTTAAATGAAATTTAAGTAAAAAAATAATTATACTTAGTTACATTAAGAGATGCAAGAGACCATGAGATATGAAAATATCTTTTTAGTCGTTTCTAGAAATAATTATATTCTAAGTTGGCTAATAGAATAGAACAAAAGACTTTCAGAGGCTTTCACTTGGGAGAATTAAAACTCTCATCTGTCACTTCCTACTTTGAATGTTTGTATTCTTTTGAAAAGGCAACCGACGTGTACTTTGCGTGGGTAACTTAAGGAACATCATTCGAGTATTATGGTTTGAAATTTCATGAGGCTTTTATGAAATTTTATAAAACATCGAACAGATTTGCGTGACGTGTTATGGACAAACCAAAATTATTATTTTCTAAAGTGACCAATTTTTCTTTTTGTTACTTCACGGGAAGTCATTATACAACGAACTTCAAGCATATACCTCATTTAACAATTGAGTGTTATTTAATTATATTATAATATTGTTATGGTAATTTCATATTTAATAGTTTCACGCCTTTACCCACACATTAGACTTTCTAGAAATTGCGTGTTAGTTGCGGATAATACTAATGATAATAGAATACCGCAAATTCAATTTTATATAAATTTATATTGTAAATAAATGCCGGGCGTTGGGTTCCGCCACTCAGCACGCAATGCCTCAATTCGGCGGAAAGTGGAGAACGGAGTGTCTTAACACTAGGTTCTCAGGTAGCTAAAAAAACATAGTTACATTATGATGAAAGTATTATTTTAAGAAGCAATATATGTATGGATCAATTTAGTTTCATTCATATTTTCCGCTCTGTACTTTTTCTCAGAACGAGGTAACATGTATTCGGTCTCATAAGTCGATCAACCGTTTAACATGTTTCGTATTCACCAGGCAGTGCTGGAGGTCGTTCGTCCCGGTTCTTGTCTGATGATAGATACGCTTTTGCATGCCGCTGGTGGAATTCACATTCTACTTGCATACTAGTATTAGCACATCGAAAGCACTACGTTATGGGAATTAATGTGGTCATGTCATGAAATAACTAATTCTTAAGGAAATTGAAGCGCTGTAGCCAATTGAGCGATACGTTCTTATCAAGCTACGGCTAAATAATTATAGACTTAAATGTTTATTAAGTGTTATCTTCCGCAACTCAGCACGCAATGCCTCAATTCGGAGGAACGTGGGGAACGGAGTGTCCTAGCACTAGGTTCTCAGGTTCCTTCTAACTACCCTGCTGTATGCGGGACATAGCGTGAAGCTAAAAAAATAATAGTCAAAAAATAATAAAAAGACGCTGAAAGTCTCTTCGATTGCGTAAATTTGTAGAAATCCCCTATAGGTATAAATGCTACTAATAAACGTAAATAGCAACAAGTAAATGGGAATTTCGATAAAAACCTATAGCTTAATTGGCTAGAGCACTTGGGCGCATTCCGAGGGCCTCGCGTTCGAATCCTGTTACATTCAATATATTATGAATAATTTTTTTTAAATTATTAAATTGATTCTTATATATGATGAATATTTCTTTGAAAAAACATAAATAGATAGAAATTAGTTTAGATTTTTTTTACTATTATCGTTGCTGACTTATAAACTGACAACCATCGCGTGTTGTTTTTGCATAATAGTATTTCCCAAAATATCTATAGCCGTCGTGGCGCAGAGACACATGCTTTTCCTGGGTTTGGTAACAAGGCAAAGCGCGGCGTTGAGTTCAGCCACTCGGCACGTATTGCCTCAATTCGGCGGAAAGCGGGGAACGGAGTGTCTTAACACTAGGTTCCCTCTGCCTACCCTGCTATATGTGGGATACAGCGTGAAGCTATGTATGTATGTATCTATAGCCGTAATGAACCCCAACAACTACATGATAATTTCTTATGTTCAATATTTATATGATTTCTACCGTAGACTCGCCTGGTTAATGTAAAATGTATCTATAGAATATATACCTTGGTAGCGATCTCCGAGGTGGCTTACACGTGTTTATTGTCAAATTACAAGTAACCTCTGGCAGCAAATCTCATCTGAAGATATGCGAAAACAATTAATCTGATATTAAAATATGATATAGGATATTATATTGCATACTATTTATGTACGTGGCGTGGTCATGAAAATTTTAGAGCCAATATTTTATAAACAATCTTATATATAATGTGGTTACTGTACAATTGATGTGTGAATAAAAAAAAATTAACAGATTTTAATATAATTTATGCATATATATATAAAACGCTTGCATTTTTGAGTGACTGACACACAACGTAGATGCATACGTAACTACTGGTCATAAAAAAAAAAAATTGACATGTTCGTTCCTTCAGGAGTGTTGGGAGCACTCTAAGAGAGAATTTCACAAAATTTCTATGAAAAGTGGAAAAACGAGACGAGAGGAAAACGGTTTTATAGTCGCTGACGAAAACGCGGGATAAAGTTAGTAAAGTAACTTATATCTATATAACATAACTCCATGATTGTTCAGATTAAAGAGAAGTAACTTTTGAAGCTGTTGTGTTGCAAGCGTCCATAGGCCACGGTAACCACTTACCATCAGGTGGGCCGTGTGCCTTGTTGTCACCGTCGTGGTATAAAAAAAAAACCTTATTTTCCATATACAAATATCTTTGAACTTATAGTTAAGACAAATTTCTATGTAAGTGTGCACAATTGTGAACGGTAAAGACATTTTTTCATTATACTTTTAAGATCAAATAACTACTATCCAACAATAATATTCCTAGAATATGAATTACTAAGTTTATTTATTTCCGTACTTTCAACTCTGGGTAATCCTTGACCTTTATTCTACAAGTAATCCATTAGAGACGATGGCTTATGTTAATGTGGATAATTGCATTCTCTGACTGATGCATAAAGCGGAACCGTTCCCTTTTACAATTATGAATATAATTTAACGTGTATTTTAAATTATTTTCCATTATTATACTCGAAGTTGTGCCAGAGTTCTTAAAATACTGTAAAATATTAATATATAAGCATGAAAAATTCATCACGAGAGGCCATAGCAGCGCAGTGGGGCTGCGTCTGACTTTAAACGCGATGGTTATCAGTTCTATCCCCACTTTGTGGAATTACACTCGAACTAATATTCAAATTATGTCCATTTCCCCACTCTGGTAAGACAAATCGCGGTGTTGAACTCCGCCATTGAACACGCAATGTTCAAAACATTGCGAATGACACTGGGACGGAAAGCGGAGAACAAAGTTTCTTGACACTAGGTTCTCTCTGCCTACTCTTCTATATGGGATAAAGCGTGAAGCTGAATGAAAAAAAATAAAAAATGTGTACGTCATTTATTTAAAAATATGGTAGAGATAAAGTTGTTAAATAATATTTTCTTTACTCCACTTAAATTCTAAATTCATGATTGATGTATTTTCTGGTATATCATTATATATACATCCTAACTCGTAAATGCTGATGGAATATGAATCGACAAAGATATTTTTGGATTGGCGAAGTTTTTATGATTTTGTTTACCTGTCCGTGGGAGCATATTGACTTGTAAAGTATGAACGACCGGCATGCGACAGGTTGGCGGATGTAGGTGTCCGCAAATATTAACACTTGCCTAATTAATTGCTAGTAGACCTGTTTACTTTATTACCTAACTGTCTGTTTAATTTAGTTCTGTTCTTGTCATATATTGTACTATACTTTATTGGTCTTAGCACACTTTGCATATTCTTGCCGAAATAATATTAACAACTACAGCATATATTAAAACAACAGTTTGTTGTAATAATTCGAAATGAAGTTCAACGACATTTAGATGACGAGATTGTGTAACTTATGATTATGACACGTCACACGAGTAATCTGAAACATGCGGTTGCGGTGGCGTATGCGTTGTGCCGCGAGGTCGCCGGCGGTGCGCGTGCGCAACGTGAATGGACCCCCACTATAGTTCACCATCAATGGATCGCACGTGGTTGATATTATGTTAATTCAAATTCTGCAACGATGTTTCGCCCTCGCTCAAAAATAAGGTCACTTAAGCATCTTTTGGTAAAAATCATAATGATTTAAATATATTATATTGTAGCGAAATAAGGTCATGTGCTTATATGTATCATTTACATATGAATAGATATGATAGAGACCATCATAGCGCATTGGGACAACGTTGAACTGTAAACGCAATTGGTTATAGGTTCGATCTTCACCCGGGAAAATGATTATATTAAAATATTTTCATTTCCCAGCTTTGTTAGGGCGCTTAGTACCGCCAATATTTACGCAGTCTCTATTTCAAATTCATTTTAGAATTGAATTCGATGTCATCTTGTATTCATTATTATATAATTTATTAAACATTACTAGTATATTAAAACTGTCACTATAGATTATGTTAATTTACACGAAGACATAATCTATGTCAGGCTTTTAATTTATTTACTGTTTCAGTTAAGTTTACATAATAGAATAAAGGATAATATGCGAATTATAACGAATTAATTTTAGATTTTTAGATATACTATATCTATATATATATACTATATCTATAAATAAAAATATTAATATATTATAAATAAAAATATCGGAACTTATTTCTGTAGCTTGTAATAATAAAAATTAAAAGCTTGCATATTCCTGCTAACTTATTCATCTAAATGCACTGAATTGGCAAATGAAGTCATTGGTGGTTTCTCAAGTACGTATAACCTCTATAATAGACTATGCCATTGGCATGCCATATTAGTTTGTGCCAAACAAGGTGATAACGGGCAACTCCTTCGATGACTTTATTAAGAAACCAGTATTTCTGATATGGTTAACATCGACACTATGAGATTATATAAGAGCTTGCTAATTAGACGGTTCTACTTGGAATATATAACCAATAGATGGATTGTTAGGAAAGATAAGTCACTCCATTCATTACTCTTATTGGTTTATGCTTTTAATGATGTTACATTAATTTCAAAGAGGCTTGTGTTCTTTTAATTAAAATGAGTGATATTTAAGACTATGGCTGTAAACTGTATAAAAATTAAAAATAAGGGATGAATTAATACATTTATGTATTTTCATTTCTTGGGTTTGGTAACAAGGCAAAGCGAGGCGTTGAGTTCCGCCACTCAACACGCAATGCCTCAATTCGGCGGAAAGTGGGGAACGAAATTGTTGAAAGAGAATGGAGTGTCTTAACACTAGGTTGTCTGGCTCCCTCTGCCTCCCTGCTATATGCGGGATACAGAGTATTGAATTATTACTTTTTGTGTTAATTCAGGCGGAAAGCAGGGAACGGAATATCGTGACACTAGGCTTACTCTCACTACCCTGCTATGCGGGTTAAAGCTGCTTTTTTCTTTCTTATCTCTCTACACCTAGTGGTTTCAAAATGTACTCGTACATTGATCTGTGAGTCATATACTTTTGAATCTATAATCAATAACCTCGTATGAAAAATATTCACATAGGTGTGTTTGATTTCTGGGAAATGAGACTGGTTACGAGAAACGCGTAATGAAAGATAGATAAATACATAATTAAGTTTGATTCATATTCTGTCCTTTTTATTTGCCGGTTGTGACTTTATTACAGTCTAGTATGATGTCAGCCGCTTTGGACGCAGCTCGTGAGTACTAGGAACCTTTGAACTAATAAATTTTAAATAATTATTTTCAGGAAAAAGTCATAAATAATTTTGTTGTAGTAATTTGTTGGTTTACATTTTTGTGATATTAGTAACTATATAAAGAATTAAAATGTATATTCACCTTTATAAGAGGAACAACAAGTACTTAATTAGGACTGCCGATAATTTTTTGGATAGAAGGATATTTTTTTAATTGTATAAATAAAAATAAATACAGTAGTTTTTTATTTTATTTTGATTATATTTTAAACTTTAATTATAGGTGGCAATATATACATTGTATCATTTTTGACTTTTAATTTCCGGTGCGATTTGTGTTCGCACCGTGGAATTTTAAGTGGTCCACAGTCGTAAAATTAACCGGTCCTTAATGGTCGGGAATGAATGGGGAGGAATTTTAAAATGCGTCTGCTCTTGCTTCAACGATTTGGTAATAAAAGTGACGAACGTGTAAATGAATGCATTAAGCTTGGAATAAATTACTTGATTTTATAGACATATTGTCACCAACTGAAAACGTACTCTGCTGGCATTTTTTTGATTTCTGTTACGCTAAAGGATGAGTATTTTGAATATAAAAAATAATCGATTTATTAAACGATTTATTAAATGAATATGTAAATAAATAATTAATATTTTTAAAAAAGGAATTTGTCGTAAATTTTTCTATTTTTAATGGAAAAAATCCCAAAAAGTTACATTACGTATCGTAAGATCTTAACTAAATTTAAATGGATACCATATCAGAACCACTAATTATCTAGAAAAATATTAGAATTGTTTCCCCCAGTAAAACTTTATACCTCTTCCTTTTTTCAAATAGGTTCAAAATAATCTTTAGCTTTAAGCTAAATTAGTGAACTTTATTTTGCTTAAAGCTTAAAGCTGAATAAAAATTTCTCATATTTTTATCTAATGTGTTTGTTATCAATATTATAATAACAACATTAACATTTCATATTTAAGCACAACTAATGTTAAACAGCGCTTCAACATGCAAGTTGGAATTTTCACGTTGCTTGTGTATTTGTTTCATTTAAGCTGTTCTCTTAAGTTCCTATCATCGCCTACTCGTTAAGGGTTATACGGAAAGTTGGTAACAATATTTAGTCACACGTCAACATTCTAACAACCTCGTGAAGCTGTCAAATCGTCACTTCGCTAATGGGGGTCTGTCATCGGCTCGACCCCTTTAAACTTTCGTTTCCTGTCGTCCTAATGGTATTTTGAGACGGATATACTGAAGTGCTTACGCTGTGGTTTGTGGTGATGTCTCATTGTAGCAGATGTTTGTCAGGAATAATACAATGTATGTGTTTTTGTGTCTTGCTGAATGATTGTCGCCTTAGTTGATTATAGATTTATTAAAATTTCTACATTCGTTATATGAATTGTTATATGAAGTATTTAATATATACGCACTAGGGCCAAGTTGCTGTGGTATTTTTATTCTTTAAAATTTATTATTATTATATAATTGGATAAGGTAGGCTTTACGTTTCCTTGAGTTATCATCACAAAAAGGTAATAAGATCATCAACAGGAATACAGAGGTGCACTTATAAGTAAATTAAGCACAAAAAAGCTAAAACACAAGTGTCGTAGGCGTTGGAATCAACGAATAGCACTCGAGATGACCGTAGTTTAGTTAACTACGAACATCCGCCAAATGACAGGCGCGATGCATTGTCCGATTGTCATGGTGCGCTCATAATTATGGGTCTATTTGAAAGTATGCACAAATGCTTTAATCTATTCATTATTATAGTGTCACTAAGTTGGTGTATTCAGTATATGAGGCGCAACACCTGACTGTAAGCTTGATTTGCCTGTGGGTTCGATTCCCACTGGTAAAACACATTGCGGCATTGAATTCCGCGACTCAATAGGCAATGTCTCAAATTGATGCAGAAAGTGAAAAGTAGTGTGTCCTGTCACCAGATTTTCTCCGACTACTCCGCTGTACGGGAAAAAGTATAAAACCGCTTCACTTTACTTTGAGTGTAATCAGTTCTGATTAGAAATTCTACACATTTTAAAAACGTGACATAGGGTGTTGAGACTGTAGTCTCCACGTAGCATAAGACAATCAGCGAGTCTTATTGCCAAAGAAAAAAAAAGAATTCCAACTAAATTTCTGATTTAAAATAACTAAAAATATATATCTACGATTCAGGGAAGTTGTATGATTAACACATGTTTCCTTTAAAATTTTGTAAGACGCTTAAGCTTTTGTGAGGTGCCCCTGCATTCTTCTTAAAAAATAGACGGAAGATGATTAATATAATTTTTTCCTCTCCAAATATATTTATTTGAGCTTTTATTTGGTGTTGTGTAAGAAAATTAATAAGTAATGACTATAGTTACTGTGGCATCGTGCTATTTTGAATACATTTGTTTTAATTAAAGCGCGGAGTTGAGTTACGCC
The DNA here is from genome assembly GCA_033558755.1 of Philaethria dido. Classification (NCBI taxonomy): domain Eukaryota; kingdom Metazoa; phylum Arthropoda; class Insecta; order Lepidoptera; family Nymphalidae; genus Philaethria; species Philaethria dido. The sequence continues at coordinate 385,771 of JAKGSA010000203.1, read as the reverse complement.
ACTCAGCACGCAATGCCTCAATTCGGTGGAAAATGGGGAACTGAGTATCTTAACACGTCGATCCCTCTGCCTACCCTGCTATATGCGGGATACAGCGTGAAGCTATGTATGTATGTACTTGTATGTTAATTGAATTACAACTGCCAGTATTCTAATACTTTTGCTTTAGAGTAGTTAAATTGTTTCTATTTTTAAAATTTCAATGTAAATTAACTAAAATATGTTTTAGGAAAAGTAACTTTATCATAAATATGAGTTTTAGAAAGAAATTTTAAATTCTATTTTCATAGAACTATAAATTCTCTGTATGACAGAAATCTTTACTGTTATCTAATTAGACTTTGTTATTGACATTTGATAATGTCATTGAGAGCATCGCAGAATCTCGCGGAAGTACACGAGTTGATCTCGTCCACACTGTATCTCGTATCCTGCGGAAGCGCGGATGTTGCGTCACCGACGGAAATAGTCCTGTGTCACGCGTGTCGTCACCGCGCCGCCGTCATTGTGCCCCGATTCTAGCAAAATTTGCGCTTCATCTGTCTGTCTGTGTATAAATATTTTTTTTAACAAAGATCTATACTGTGTTATTTTTGAACCAGTATGAATATCTATCAACACGTTTCTATTAGTTTCAGTATATATTGATTATAATTATTTTTTGGTATACTATCTCTCAACACGCGAAGTCTTGAATTCGGGAAAGAAGCTTTCCGCTTCGCAAAGTGTCTTGACACTAAGCTCTTACTGCCTAACTTCTATAAGGGAAGCATGAAAACTTAAACCTTGTATCTATATATCTATCTATCAATCAAAGTATCAACGTAAGGGAATCTTCCAAAGTTATATTTTCATCTCGTAATTCAAGTCCAGTATCCAATTTGAAGTCGTCATAAAATTTGCACATATATTTATGTCCGGATCCGATAACTCTAATATTTTTCTTATAGATCTCCATGTTCTTGATATTATGACGAGAAAGTTATTTTGAAAGTGTTCTTTTGTGCCCTTTTTTAACCTAGTTTTTTTAAGTAGCTTTTAATTTTTTTTTGTTGGTTCTTAATTTTTTTTGATTTTATAATTAATTATTTACTTGTCGAGTTTTTATAATATTGAATCTCTAGATTCGTTACCGAAAATAGCGGAAGTCCTCATTTATTAACTGATTGAAAAGAAGAGAACAAAGTGACATTGTCATTGAATTCTTTCTGCCTGTACCACAAACCCCTTTAATTATTAAACGATATACAAATATAATTATACTATTCGATTAAAATATATCCTGTACGTTTCAATACCCGTACATATATAATCTTTAAAAGTATTATCATTAGCTAACTTTAAAACTAGGCCGACTTAACGACTGAGGAAATGACGATCGTTAAACAATTTTCAGTTCGCGCATACTGTGTGTTTATCTACAAATGAGGGCTCGTTGCTAATGCGTAAAACAAAAAAGAATAATGGGGCCATTGATCACGTCAGTCAATTTGGCAGTGGAAGTAATTATTTCCGAACGGAAACAGACCCGAGATAATTCCGCGGTTTATCCACCCTACGCTATGGTTAACGTACTTTCCTCCGCTTCCGTACCAGATATTGTTAGCATATTTCATGCGTTGCTCGGCTCCGTTTCAAATTAAAGCTGAATGTTTGATGTAAACATTTCGACTTCGGTCAATATTTATGAGCGTGTCGAACACTTAATCAGCGGCAGGAAGATGTTAACTTTCCGCTCATATTTCAACCACAATCAAAATATGGTAATGGCCTGTATTCGGCGGTGCTTCTGCAGAATCAATTTGCGTCCGCACTATTTATGGCCATGTATTTCCAATTAACTGGCAATTCGGTGGCTTCGATTATTTCGCATTAAATGTGCGGGCGACTCCCGCATCCGGCGATTACGTCTGGCGCATAATTTGTGATGCGCCAGCGCCGAACTGCGCATCCTACGCGTTGATTTTTGTTAGATAAAAAATGGAAGGGTTCGCCCGATGCGAGCCGTTCGCTGTTTCTTAGTTGCATTTGTTTTGTTTCTCTTTTATTTTAAGTACCTCTCAGCTCTTTGCACCTGCACTTTTTTTCGTTTTGAGATCCGTCTGCGCATAATATTAGTCTTTTTGTATTTCTTTGAATACTTGTACAAATTAAATTACTTCTTTTAAAAACCCTGTTAAAAACGTTTTTTGCGGATGAACCAAACGTTAAAAACTTATATAGTTACATAAAAATAATTGTCAGTAAATGGCATAGCGATAATTTTTTATGATGTCCGTTTACAGAGACCGCGAGCATCGCCGGTATCGCCAGGCTCGTGCCGGCGACCGGATGCGACACTGGCCATATAATGTGGCTGCTTGATGAGCCCAATCAGCCTTATGAAGGTAATTATTTATATATTATTATTTTCATAAGTTAGTTTTATTAAATAATAATATAATATGGACATCGTCGCGGCGCCGTTCGGAGATATCTAATTGCAATGATCGTAGGTTTTAACGGTGTTCTGAGTAATGTTTATATTTTTATTATTTCCGTTGCCTTTGTGTCTTCAACGAAATACAGAGATATGTTTGGCCACTTAATTTCAGAGCGGTCTTCCATTAGATTTTTGCTTACATCGTGGGAGATCAAGATAGAAACAAACATCAAACAATAAAAAAATGTTTTTTTTTTCAGACTGTGAAAAACTACTGTGCTTTCGTTACTACAATGGTGAAGAAGATGAGTGCGTGGCGGAGTCTTCATCACTCCCGCCGCGATTTAAAGTGGATCTTAAAAAGTTGCCATTACGACTTAAAGAAGGCATGTCAAGAAAGAGAAGTGGCGAACAGGTCTCGCACTTCTCTTACAATAATGAGAGTTTTGAAATGAATTCAGAAAACTTACCTCGAATGGAACTTGTCAGTACGTCAAGTAGTCAAGATATCAAGCATCTCAGTGACAACGTCAATAAATGCTCAATTAGCACTTTAGATTGTAGTGGGACCTCGAATCTCGAACAAATTAAATGTGATCCTAGTAAAGCTCTAGTTAATATTAGTAGTGAATCTCATATTGTAGATAGTGAATCTCGGAGTGCTCTAAACTGTAAGCCTACCTCATCAGGCGTGAAAAAGAAATGTCCTCCTCCCGTAGACACAGGAGGAGCCCAAGCATTAAATGGTGTTAAGAAGAAAACAAACGCGAATATCGGATTCGAATCTCCTACGTCACCTGATACTGAATATTATAAGTTATGGTCACCGCAGAACCCATGTAAAATTATGAAATTTGTGTATGACGTCGAAGGTGCTAATGTGCCAAATGATGCTCAAAAATCTCCAGTGCCGCCCCTACCGCCTAGACAATCACATAAACCTTTAGAAAGAATGCACGCTTTGCCTCCAATCGTTCAAAGGCATCGAAAACCAAAAAAGTTAACTAAGCCTGAGGATGCCTTTACATTTGAACTCATCGATACAGATGAACAATTCTTTACGGACAATAATATTGCCAACTCTGCAGCTTTACAAGGAAATATTAATGATTTTAAACCTGGTGAATTTTACAATGGTGCTCAAGTACCTATATCCTCAACAGCGAGTTTTTTGAAGGAATGTCAAAATGTCGCCCCCTTAGCGACACCTGAGACTGATGGCAGCTTATGTGAATCAACAGTTTCTATGAAAGTATCTAGGTTAGTTGATGATAAGAAAACGAATGATGTACCTGATAGTGCGCCAAGCGCGAGTATGAATACAATAATGTTTATAAAAGATATAGGTCCGGATAATTATATTACGACTACATTCGCAAGGAAAGATAAGAATACTGACAGCTTCCATTCAACTCCAAACCATGCCAAATCTGAAGAGAAAGCCCAACATACATTTTTAAATGATATAAGCAATCATCAAGATTTTGAAGATGACAATAGAAATCAAATTGAAGAAAAAGAAATAACAGTTTTGAAAGGTCATAAACCTCTTACGAGGCAAAGCTCGGGTCGTGCTACGCCGACTATGATGACGGCGTTTTTAAATTCCTCACACATTGATGGACCTAGTCAAGAAAGACACGATATAAATACTAGCCCCGAAGCTCCAAGTTCCTGTAATTCTTCTCACTCAACTTCACCTATAGAAGAATCTAATAAAATTCCTAGCGTTGGAACGATGATAATGAATCGAAAATATTCATGTGACAGTTCCACCCCGAGGCATTCCAGCTTACCTCGTCATCTATTAAAAAATCTTGGATGTGAGGGAACTCCTAAACATTCGCCCCACAAGGCGAACACATCAAAAGACGTCCCAGATAGTCCTATGAGGCCTCATCCAAGAGTGCTGACGCGAGTAGCAGCTTTAGCTGGTACGGGTGTCCCTCAGTGCCCGCCAACGCCTACTCATCATGCAAGAAGGCCCCGACCTTTGCCGCCCCCTGATTTACACCCTCCGCCCATACAAAATGACGCCAGATTGGAAAACTTTGAAATGGTGGAATTTACAAATGAGTTAAGAACATCAGAAATCAGATCTCCGAATCTTGAATTCGTGAACAGTAATCATTTTACAATAGTGCACGCTGGGCCGCCAGAGGATGTTGTACTACGACGGCCGCCCGTGGACGATAATGATGACAATGATAACGCCGTGGCCTCACCCACGCCGTTGAGACACATGGCCGGGATCAGACTGCCGTCGATACCGGAAAGAGCGTCACGACAAATGGCTTTGACTGGGGACTTCCCAGCTAATATGATTGGTGGAATTATTGAATGTGAAGAGCCTTTACCGCCTGGTGAGTAGGATTAAAACTATTGATTAGCAAATTATTTTATATACGTTAACCTCGATAACAAAAAATGGTAACCTCGATAGGTTGTAGATTTCCCTACTGAAGGAAATGATTATATTTAAGTTATTTTAATTTCACCGCTCTTATAAGATAAAGCGTCGCGTTGAGTTTACCCCAATAAGCAATGTCTGGAATTCGGGCGAAAAATGGAGAATGAGTGTCTTGACACTAGGGAATCTCTGAGTGTGCGACTATGCGAGAAGAAACGTGAAAATGAGCATATATATATATATATATTGAAAGTTCAAATAAATAAAAACTTTATTAATTTAAATTTTAAATATTATGTCTTGTATTATAATAACACATACATATAACTATTTTCCAGGCTGGGAAGCTCGTATGGACAGTCACGGCCGTGTGTTCTACATCGACCATATCAACAGGACTACGACGTGGCAGCGCCCCGCCGCCAACGGCAGTGCGCCGAGATCGCCCGCGCCTGAAGTGCAGAGACGGCAATTGGATAGGAGGTAAATTTTTTATTATGTGTTATTTTGTGTTTTTTTATGATTTCCGACAATTCCAATCTAGTGAAAGTTTAACTATTGTATAGCCTATTTATGTATATATCATATTCTACTACATTTAACTTAGATGAAGGGAGTAGATACTTATTGTAAGCTTTTATAAATAAAAGTCCTGTCCTTGTTAACAATGTCGGTTTATTATTTAAAGTACTACTATACAGTATATGCAGGCTCACCACCATTGTATCATGTATTATTTATTACATATATTGCTTGAAAAGATATTGCTCGATTCCTATAAATACAACGGTTGTGGGTTTAAATCCCACTTGAACCACCTGATTATTTCTAGAATTGATAGATATTAAAGAATGGAATGTATTAACACTAAATTCTCTGTACCCACCTCTTAAAAAAAATATTACACAGTTAAAAAAATATATATTATATCCTCCATGATATTATTTACAGATACCAATCTATACGTCGTACAATGACTCGGACCCAACTCGGTGAAGAGGAGCGTGGGGCGAGCTCGTCACCTCCCCCCGCAGCCAGTACGTCCAGACCGATGGAGACGCAAATACCCCACGCTCCTCACCCAGCCGCTGAGTTTTTAGCGAGACCTGATTTCTATTCTATATTGCATATGAATTTGGTATGTATTTGTGAATTAGACTTATTAACTCCGTTCTCTTACAACAATTCTATTCCCCACTTTCCGCCAAATTGAGGCATTGCGTGTTGAGTGGCGGAACTCAACGCCGCGCTTTGCCTTGTTACCAAACCCAGGAAATGAAAATACTAACATTTCCTGGAGTGGGAATCGAACCCACAACCTGTCGTGTTTACAGTCGCATGCCTGTGCCGCTGCGCCACGACAGGCGTTTAATAATCGTTAAGTTGCTATTATATTTACAAAAAAAAAAACGTAGAAAGATATGGTGCTTTTAATACGTTTCTAATCCCGAATGATTCCTTAAATTGCTATAAAATGATTATGAATAAATACAACACATATTTTACATGGTAAATATATTTTTTAATAAGTTTTTTTTCTCTCCAGGAAGCATCATCACTTTACAACTGTAATTCAACCCTTAAACATATGATATCTAAAATTCGACGAGACACGTCGTCGTTTGAAAGATATCAGCACAATAGGGATCTAGTCGCTCTCGTCAACATGTTCAGTGAAACTGATAGAGACCTTCCGTTGGGATGGGATTCAAAACTGGATAGGAATGGAAAGGTAACTTATATTAAAAGGACATAATAGTGAAAAAGTATCTGATCATGATAAGGTGCCGCCCATTTATTACATAAGGCGATTCAGGTCATGTCTTATTTTATTATAATGAAAACAAAGAGAATTTTGATAGATTTTACTTAGGATCATGAAAATTGGTATTTTAATTTGTAAAATACAAGCTATTATAATTAAATAGTATACATTTTTCTGTAGATTATTAATCCTTACAAATACTAACCCTCTGTGGATTCTCATTTTTTATGATATAATAGAGAGAGCATTTAAATTTTGACAGAATTCTTTTCATGTAATAAATAGAAGGTGCCTAAGGAATACAATAGTAAATTATTTAAAGACAGTTTTAAAAAATTTACAATAACATAATATAAAAACATATTTTTAATATATCTTAACAGCTTGAAAATTATTCGTCATATTCTACGTATGGTAACATCAATACTACAGTCTAAGCATACAGATTATAAATATATATCATCATCTGTCAAATGTCACTGTCACTGTCACCCTGTCAATGCCCTCCGCAGCGTTTCTTCGTGGACCACGTGATGAGGCGCACGACGTTCATAGACCCGCGACTGCCGCGCGCGCCGCAAGCGGGGCCGTTCTCGCCCCTATTGCCGCCGCGACGTCGCCCTATAATGCCCGATCAGGTTGTTTAGGGTTGCTTGCTTGTCTATGGTTTTACGTTATCTGTGGTTTTTTTTAAATATTTATTACCTGTATAAGGAAATTTTTGGTTAATTATATTTGTTTCAATATAACAACTATTAAAAAAAAGCAATTATTTAATAGATATTAATTCTTAAAACAGTGAAGAAGTATACATTACATACAGCATTGGCCAGTTTGAAAATTCTACTGCCACTTCAATAAACTTTAAATATATAATATTATTTACAATATTTTTAATACAATAATACTATAGTTCAATATTATGAAAATTGTATAAAATACAAAATAATAATAATTAATAAGAAATAAATTGAATTTCGTTTAATTATGTTTCATTTTTCTAATTTGAATAATCTAAGATAGCGTAAAACCTATTCATATTGTTGTTTTCGATATATTGTCTTTGTAGCATGTATTTCGTTTGTCTCTTGCACGCTGTATGAATTTATGAAATTTATTTTGCACGTCTATGTATTTTTGGCCCTTTTATTTTTGATGCTCGCTCAAGGGTAATTTTTGTTTGGTTTGTTATTTAGTGTTGTTTGGTCTGGTTTACGCATTTTGATTGGATAGTTGTGTTTTCTTTTATTTTTTTTTATTTCATCATATTTTTATCTGTTTCTAGTATTTATCATGATTTCTAAAGCAACATTGTTATGTATGGATATAATTTGTTATAAAATTATATTTTTTAAATACGTCATATTGTTTCTATCGTCTTATTCAAAATTATAATTTTATAATGAAATTATATACAATAAGTCCGTTTAAAGTAATATTACATAGATAATTTAGTCAAATAAGTTACTTATTTTTGTTATTTGGTACAGGCGCCGACACCCCCGCCCAGGCCGCCGGTTACGAATTCAGATTTCTACCCACATCATATGCAGCAAGAGATACCTATTGCGTATAATGATAAGGTAATTTGAAAATAATTTTAACTATTATTTTTTCTTTAAATTCCTTTTGCATAAAGTTCTTCATTTTACGCCCAATTTCGGAATTTAGCATGTTGGATGGCGGAACTCAACACCGCGTTTTCTTTTTGTGTCAAAATAAAAATGTGTGAATTATATAATCACTTTTTCGAGTGGGAATCAAACCTATAGTAATCGCGTATACACTAATATACACTATCCCACTGCACTACAACTATATTTATACATCTCTGTTATTTGTTTATTTGTGTGCAATAAAGAATATTTGTATTTGTACCATATACGCCTCATTCATTTATTATGAAATTCGAGATATTGAAAACGTCTAGACAAAATTGTAAAAATAAAAATATTAAAAACACTTTTTTATAGTACTTATCCCGTAAATATTGTGTATATGTGAAAATTAATAAAGTTTTAATCATAATTAATATATTTAAAACCAATTCGGCGGAAAGTGGGGAACGGAAATCTGGAAAGAACGGAGTATCTTGACACTAGGTTTTTAGGTTCCCTCTACCTACCCAGCTATATGAGGGATACAGCGTGAAGCTAATAAAAAGTCGACTTTTTTGAAAATTTCCATACGAAATAAACTAATTTACAATGTAATCCTTGTACCCATCCAGGTGATAGCTTTCCTACGTCAACCAAACATACTATCTATACTGAAAGAGCGTTGCGGTGGTTGTGGTACTTCGCTACGGGACAAAGTGAATGCAATACGAGTGGAAGGAGCACCGGCGCTAGCTAGATATCAAAATGATGTTCAACTCACTTGTTTACTTAGGTAAGTGTTAGATATTAATTTTAATATATTTTTTTTGTATTTATATTCTGTTTTGGAATTTTGTGTTGTGATACAAGGTTTTACATATGACTTTGCTTGCGTTAATTGTCCTTAGATGACTATTAATGGTCATTTACCTGTATGGTAATTAAAATAATGACGTTTACATTAGTTTTTGAAATTAAAATCATGCTATGTTGGTAATCATAATTTTATTCATGAAGGTGACAAAAAGGCTGAAGAACTAAATTATTATTTTTAGTATAGTTATAATATATAAATTTATTAAATATAGTACATTTTTTCATAACGATTTCTAGTCTGAAGTAAGTTTCCTATGGCGATGGATAGATGGCGCTAATCGTCACTCACTGACGTTTGTGCATTTATTTACGGTCCTTAACCCATATATCGTTGAGACACGCTATAAATAGAAGATATGTTTATGAAGTTATTTTTATAAGTAACTAGATATTAAAGACTTAGTCATATTAGGAAAATGGGACTATATTAATACGGGAAGGAAAACTTTGGACTCGTTTTCGCATAAATTGTAAAGAGTACCCAATTTGGTATAGTGAAGTTCATAAGGGGACAGAGTGTCTTAATACTAGGTTCTTAGGATCCCTCTGCCTACCCTGCTATATACTGTCTGCGGGATACAGCGTGAACCTAAAAAAAATAGTTCATATGGAGAAGTGCAGAAAGCAATAATAATAAATATTACTGATGCTACTTACCAGTGGTTGGATAACAGATTTTTTAAAGTAATATATAGACACGTACAGGTTGCTGTGGTAACGAATATTGTACGCGCCGATGGAAAAAATATTAAAAATACAGTAAAATGTCGCACTATCTGTTTGAAAACTTAAGTACAATAATATTTTGGTTTCATATATTAATTAATATTTAGCATATTTTTGAGCTAGGACAAAAAGACTTAGTAATGAAACACCTCTTCTTTGTTAAGAACATAGTAGTCCTTGCGAAATTGCAAGCACTGGCTATTTGAGAAAGTTGGACTTTGTGGGGATTTGAATCTACAATTACGACCGGAAAATGGTCTGGATGGGTGTCGTCCTTTATGTAGTTAATCTTAGATTTATACTCTTAAATGGATTTCAATTCAGTATCATCACATACAGTAAGACATATCCTCACTGGCCGGCATATACTTTTTTTATCGTAAAAATGTGTATGAAAAAACAATTTAATTTTATAAAGTCACCAAAAATCATATAAAAAATGAGTTCACCGGAAACAGCATTGATCTAGTCAATTGTAGGAGTATTTCCGTTATTTGCACTGATTATTAAATTTTAACAAGACAGTTAAAATTAACCGCTACTCATAATAAGTGACCGAATAACTAAAGTAGGTATTATTTAGTCACACGTTCTAATTCATTTGATTGTATGCTTTGTGTTTTAACGCTATGTTAGTCATAAATTATAGAGCATTAGGTCTCCAATAACCTTTCGGCTATTTAAATATTAAATTGTCACTATATAAAATGAATTTAAATATATATTTTTTATATTTTATTCAGTAAGTGTTTTTATTTTTACTATTACTAGTGTCCCCGTTGACGCGTTAACAACGCGTTATCTTTAGCAATGTATATGTCACTTTGTATAAACATGGATGTCAAACCATGATAGTGTGTGTAATATTTATTTTATTAATTTCATATACTTTTTATGCATTATTTAAAAAAGAATATTAGCATCCTGCTCTGCTTTTCTACATAAAAACCTACGTACGTATATAAACTATAAGTGTGCCAAGTTTCATGCTCCTCCGTCTGCGTAATTTTCGTAAAAAGGGATCCAAAGTTTTTGCTTCATGTATTTATATATAGATTATTGTGCAGTCTACGTAGTGTCTTTTATTTTCCTTCAAATATCGTGTATCAAAAATATTTTTTTTTCTTTAATTTTTTTTCATTTACCTGACGTAAGACAAAGTGCGGCGTTGGGTTCCGCCAAACAAAACACATATCTCTATCAGTGGTGACTCCCTAAATTGCTTCAAGGAAAAATCATGAAGTCATAAATATTGTATTTTTGGCGTTCTAAAATTTAATATTTTAAAAGTTAAAATTCGTACTACGTAGCGAAACCGCAAAAACTAGTTACTCTATTATTAAATATATTGTCCTAAGTGATTAAACGTGAATCATGGGACGATTTTCCGCATACATGGTGCATTTTTCAACATATTTCATAAAGTATTGTGGTTAACCATCGTAATAAATAATGATTACATTAGAATTAAAAAATATATAAAACACTTGCTTTGCTGAGTGACTGACTAACAAACAACGTAAAGGTGAAACTACATGCCATAGAACGCTGATATTTGACATGTAGACTTTTTATATATTTTTGTATAACAGCACGAAGCAGTAGCACTAAGCGTTTTACAAAATTCCTATGGAAATAGGGGCAAAACGGATTTAAAGTTTTATAGCTTACGCAAACAAAGTCTCGGGACACGGATCGTCATATCAGTCGACGCCCACTGCGAAGCATTGTAAAATATTTCAGAAAAACCGTTGAAAATTTGATTTAAATGTATTTTTATAATTTTTTTCAATTTCTATTCCGATATGTAGAATTAGTTTAAAAGTTTTGTATAAAGCACCCCACGCTTTTAAAACAGTAACATTAATTTTCATATTTTTATACTAAGAATTATTTTATTACCTATAAATTTATATATTTTGTTTTATTTGAATAAATATAGAATGATTGACTTTTTCTTTGATTACCTAAAATATAAGGTTTAATAAAAGGTAAATGATGGTTTTTGTTTTGTCGTTGATAATTATTCAATTCATCTCATTGTCCAAAATGGTTAAAAATCGAGTTCAAATATTCCGCTTTTACTAGCTTGACCTGTATATATATATATATATATACAGGTCAAGCTAGTAAAAGCGTGGTAAAAAACAGGAAGTGCGTGAAGTAAAAATATTTTCTACATGAGTCTATATTCTATTTGTTATCGTTACTTTCCAGCTTTCCTCGCAGGTAACAAAGTAAATAGCCGAGTGCTGTTCAAAGTCAATTTAGTTTAAATATTTGCACAATCATTGTTAGTCTCAACATTAAATCTGGTACACCTGGACCTAAAATACTACGAAAACGTTTATTTTGCGAATCAAACGTCCTAAACTGACGTTTTGTTGAAATTCTAAGATGAGATTAAAAGATTGTTTTCTTTGTGAATGTAATTCGGCAGAAAGTGGGGAACAAAATTGTTGTAAGAGAACGGAGTGTCTTAACACTAGGTTCTCGGGCTCCCTCGTGAAGTTAAAAAGAATGGTATTTGTTATTAAAACCATTAACAAAATCGTGTATGAAAATTCTACTGATACTATTGATGCAGAAGGTAGTAAGAATAGGTGATATAGGATGGATGTTTGTTACTTGCTTACGCAAAAACTAATAAATGAATCTAGATCAAACTGTATGTATGTATTTGTAAAAATTATGCATAAATAGGCTATAACTAACCAAAAAAACTTAGCTTATATAAATGTTTTCAAAAGTCAAAACATTACAATGGTTTTTCAAGAAATCTTGATTGCTTAACGTATAAAAGTGAATCTAAAGAATGTTCCCACTATAACAATATGGAGTAAACAGCTTGATCCGGTTACAGGTCTTAACCATTGCAACATCTTAGTACTGGCTATGAGCTTTTTTGTATACAAACGTAAATAAAAAATCAACTAGTTTTCATAATGATTATAATTATAGAGGTACATAGTGTTGCTAATGACATAAAAACCAAAAGTCGTGTCCTGTTGTGATTATGAATGTGAAAAATTGTATCTAAGTATATATGGGTATGTCAAAGTCAAAGTCAAAGTCAAATAATTTTATTCAAAATAAGAAGTTACAAGCTTCATTTTTTGAACGTCAAATAATTTACCACCGGTTCACTAAATTTAATGCCTCAGACCTGAGAAGAACCGGCGCAAGAAACTCAGCGGCACTTTCTTTTTTTTTTTTATATATTCGACAATGGTTTACAATTCTTTATTATTGGCAATGATACCTTTGAAACAGACTGGATATGTTATATGATATGTTTCTCTTCAACATCGTGACCTAATAATACGTCTGACTGTACACGCGATTGGTTGTAGGTTCGATTCCCACTCGGTGAAATATTTATATTCAATCTATTTTCATTTCTCCTAAGATAAAGCGCGGCGTTGAGTTCCGCCATTTGGCACGCAATGTCTCTAAATCAAGTGGAAAGTAACAAACGGAGAGTCTTGACTCTAGATTCTCTTCGACTACCCTAGAATATGTAGTATATAGCGAGAAACTGCTTTCTTACTTCATATAAAAAACCATTAAGTTATATATTATGAACGTAGATTTAAACGTCCTGACGTTGATCAATGATCAATTACATGTAATTGATGTCACCTTCGTAATTTTGTTCTAACGGATTCGAACTAGCACTTATATGAGTAAGCCTTCTATAAATTTGTTATAATGATCGATTTTTCAATTTATATGATCGTGACTTCGTTTACTGTTCGTACTATTACTACTGCTGATCAATGTCGTATATGGAAAAATGTTGCATTTTAAGTTATCACTAGCTGTTGCCCGCAACTTTTCTTGGCATACAACGTAAAATTACTCAATTTCTCTCGTTTCCGGGGAAATTTTGAATATCCTCTCTTAGTAGCTCAGCTTTCGACATGCAGTCTTTTCTGTGTGTGTCAGTCATTCAGTAACGAAAGAGTTTTATATATACATGTAGAATGGGTTACTAATATCCTATGCAATGACTGACTGAACGAAACAACCAGATTAAAGTACTTATGTATTGATATTTATTAATAGATAAACAAATAAAATGATTTTTTTTAACTTCACAGCTGTAACCCGCATATAGCGGGGAAGACAGAGGTAGCCTAGTGTTAAGACACTCCGTTCCCCACTTTTAAATGGTTAATAATTATATTTGTATTAGCTTTAAATTACTGGATTTGCAGTATTAGGCATTTCATTTAAGCATTCTCTTGTTACATGTACGATAACGGAGAAAACGACAAGATCTCGGGCAATGGGGCCATCTTGATTGTGTTATTATTCAGAACTTGCATTTGTATTTCCCTGTATAATAAGCAGTGTTATGGCGTTCGTGTTTGGCAAAATAATTTAAACCTCATTTTCTATGTTTACCTTGTGTGGAAAATGAATGCGTTTAGTTTTTACTGTACTTTTTCATAAAATTAACTTTCGCGTTAATAACGCGTTGTTTTTGCAATGTATATATCACTTTATATAAACATGGATCTCAAACAATGGTAGTGTGTGTAACATTTATTTTATGCAATAATTAGCTAAAATATTAGCATTCTGCACTCCTTCTCTATATAAACTATAATTGTGCCAAATTTCATGCTCCTCCGTCTGCGTAATTTTGGTAAAAAGGGTACAAAGTTTTTGCTTCACGTAATTATATATAGATGAGCTTTTGACATCAAAAATTCATATAAAAGCAATACTTATACTCCTAAAAATCTGAATTCACAAACTTACCAAATCATAGAACAAAATACAATCATCTGGCAGTATTTTGAAATAAAAATAATCCGTTTTAAATAGTTACATTCATATATGTAAAACCATATGTGATGTTGGTACTTGTGAACTATTTTACAAGTTTAACTCAAAAATTTGATGACAAAAAAGATTGTTTTGTTTGTCCAATATACGTTTTTAGACATTCACATAAAGTTCATTATTACCACGTTTCATGGTAATTATGCTACGGAAAAAATACTAGCATAAAGCTTTAAGGAAATTATAACAATCGCAATATATTAAAATATTAACTTCTGGTTTATAAAATCAAATTAGACAAAATATTACCTTGCTTGCATTTTTTATATTATAAATTGTAATCAGCACGCGATGCTAGCATGCAATGCAAATTATTTATACTACATATGTTTTTTTTTTAAACTTCACGCTGTATCCCGCACATAGCAGGGTAGGCAGAGGGAACCTGTTACCTAGAGTTAAGGCACTTTGTTCTTTTTCAACAAATCCGTTCCCTACTTTCCGCCAGATTGAGGCATTGCGTGTTAAGTGGCGGAACTCAACGCCGCTCTTTGCCTTGTTACCAAACCCAGAAAATGAAAATACTTCATTTCATGCTGTGGGAATCGAACCCACAACCTATCGCTTTACAGTCGCACACTTGTGCAACTGCGCCACGACAGGCGTATACTACATATATTTTTATATATTCAAAGTGCGTTCTTACAAGATTTAGTTTGAATGTTCTAAACTGATAATGGGGTCAGTCATACCATCTTTCATTTACGACGCGTAAACACTTACCCCGGCCTGACCCATTTAAGTTGTGCATCTAATTATAGATTTTACCATACTGCTTATAAAGTACGTAAGCTTTGTTTAACTGTGTATTATGCGGGTTTGTTTCTCTCGAACAGGCAATAAGGGACAAGACAATTACAAGAAAGTTCATAATCTTTTTTTGAGTTAAAATACAAGAAATTAGTTTTAAATTTGACTAACATATTATTCAATATGATAACTCAAATTGATACTGTCTTGACACCATGGGACAGCGTGTGGTGCGTTACGACATGCTCAATTTATGGGTTTTGGTAACATATGGGTTATTACGTAGTTAACGAGATCCCCACTTGACAAAATGATTATATGTCATTTATTTTTCATTTTCTATTTAGATATGATAAAATTTGACGTTGAGTTTCGCCAAACAAGAAAAGAAAGGAGTGTCTTTACACTAGATTATTTGTAACTACCCCGCCAAACGAGATAAAGCGTGAAGTTGCTATAAATATTATAACGATTTTTTACATAATATTTTTTTTTAACTTTACGCTGTAACCCGCATATAACAAGGTAGGCAGAGGGAACCAAAGAACCCAGTGTCAAGACACTTCATTCTCTTTCAACAATTCCGTTCCCCACTTTCCGCCGAATTGAGGCATTGCGTGTTGAGTGGCGGAACTCAACGCCGCGCTTTGTCTTTACATACATAATAATATCTATTAAAATTAACTTAATAACGTGATGATGGACATTTAGACAATGTATAAGTATATTACTCACTCCTTATTAAAAATATTAATCAATGAACCTCCATGTTTGCTTGTTTCTGATATCGTTCGTAGAACAAAATTGCTGAATAAACATTATTACTAATTGCTATTTACAATGCAGTAAAGTTATAAATGTTAAATTTGTCCATATATATTTGTGTATACGTTTTGTTTATATTGGATAATATGAAAAAGCCCGATGTTTGAACAGAAGTATCCAAATAAGCGTTATGCTTATCGGTCATAGAGATAATGTAAGAATTAGTACATTTAATAAGTTAAAGAATATCTATATATTAATACGTTAGCAAAAAATTTGACCCCTTTTTATGAAAATTACGCGGACGGAGGAGCATGAAACTTGGTACTCTTATAGTTTATATAGCGAAGGAGTGTACATTGATAATATTTTTTTAAAAAAATACTTAAAAAAATATATAACATTAATGAAATAAATGTTACACACACTACCATGGTTTGACATCTATGTTTATATAAAGTGACTTATATATACGTTGCTAGGACGCGTTATTAACGCGTCAACGGGGACACTAGTTAATTTTCATTTACACTCATTTTTAACTGAATTAAAAAACGAGGAGGTTCTAAATTCGACTGTATGTTTTTGTGTTACCGCATAACTCTTTACTAGGAGAACCAATTTTGGTGATTTTTTTTTATATGATAGCTAATGCTTCTCATCTGGTCACATTTATATTTAGCTAAGATTTGGCGTGTAGTTTTTTAGTAACTCGTAATAATCGTATTTGAATTCCATTTTTCTTTTTATCTGTTAAAATTTTAATTTAATTATACGTATGTGTATACGTAAACTAGTTCGTTAGTTAGTTTAGTAGTCATCGTATTCGGACAGTGATTGACAGTAAATGTGATTGGTTCTAGTTTTGACTCTCAC
Source organism: Philaethria dido (assembly GCA_033558755.1). NCBI lineage: Eukaryota > Metazoa > Arthropoda > Insecta > Lepidoptera > Nymphalidae > Philaethria > Philaethria dido. Next base: position 368,729 of record JAKGSA010000203.1, on the reverse strand, counting down.
TCGGGAAATGTAATATTTGGGAAATATTTAGCTTCACGCTGTATCCCGCATATAACAGGGTAGGCAGAGGAAACCTGAGAACCTAGTGTTAAGACACCGCTCCCCACTTTCCGCCGAATTAAGGCATTGCGTGTTGAGTGGCGGAACTCAACGCCGCGGAAAATATTTAAGTTTTCCGAATTCGTAATATTGCTTATTTAGTGGCGGAATGCAATGGTTCGTTTTGTCTTACTATAGCGGGCAAATAAAAATATTTTGAATATATGTATAGGTAATCATGACTCCGAGCGGGAATCGAACTTATAACCAATCTCATTTTCAATCAGACCGTTCCATCACGCCACGATAGACATGTTATACCTTTATTACATTAAATTTCAAGAAAAAATGTTTCACAGTTGAATCGTAAATAATGATAACTAACAATAATTTTTAAGTCTTATATTTGTCAAAGGGAACGGGATAAAAAGCTGTAAATCGCCTTTTATTATGACAGTTCACTTATCATGGTTTTCTAAGTTCATTCAAAATCATAATTAATGGACACTTTGACAGGTTCAAGAAAATCTTATAACAAAAATACTTTATGAGTTCCTTCGAAACGCTTATCTTGAATTCTTGGAAACCTAAAAATTTAGATTACCTCGACACGCTACTAAATACTTATTTAGCTTCAAAAGAAATATTTTAATACAATATTACTATATGATATATTTAATTATTTATTTGACCAACGCAATATAACATGATAACTTAGTTAAATCATTCAAACACTCAAAATCTCTTTTGTTTGTTTACACTCGTTGTCGTAATTGCCTTGGATAGCGGGAAAATAGCTGTGATATAGATAAATGCTATGAAAATATATTATTGTCCGATGACATCCGGACATGTGTATATTTAAGGAATCCAGTATGTTATTTAAATTAAATATCAATTTAAGTACATTTGTGCAAAAACATTTTTTAGGTTTTCTATATATTTTTTGTCGTCGTTGTCGTTGTCGTTGTTCTGTCGTGGCACAGAGGCACAAGTGTGCGACTGTAAAGCGACAGGTTGTGGGTTCGATTCCTACTCCAGGAAATAAAGTATTTTCGTTTTCTGGGTTTGGTAACAAGACAAAGCGCGGCGTTGAGTTCCGCCGCTCAACACGCAATGCCTCAATCTGGCGGAAAGTGGGGAACGGATTCGTTGAAAGAGAACGGAGTCTCTTAACACTAGGTTATCAGGTTCCCTCTGCCTACCCTGCTATATGCGGAATACAGCGTGAAGTTAAAAAAATAAAACAATTTAAGTACATTGTGCAAAAACATTTTTTAGGTTTTCTGTGTCTTTTTTTGATCTAGTATATGGAAAAGCATGATATTATGATTTAATTATTTAATTAAACTATATTAAATTTCCATGACATTATAATAAAAAAATGGTCATAAGTACATTAATATGCAAGTTGTTTAGATAATTGTTCATTCGTCAAAGCCATATAATGCCTATACGAACGGAAACCTTTACGGAATAAAACCAAGAAGCCTTATAAGAGCTTTGCAGGGACGATTTCGTGGGTGAGTTTCCATTGATGCGTAATTACTGAATGTCCTTTCTAATACAACAGTATAAGTGACTTTAAATTATAACTAATGTATATCAAACGCGGAGTAATATCGATTTTCTAATATAAGCTTAATGACGTAGGTCAATGACTTCTATAGTCTCAATTTAGAACGTAAACCTACTCTCTTCCAATAAACTGTGGAAAATTTACGTATTTGATCAGTGAATTCAGATGTTTTCTCAGAACAACAAATTGATAAGTATTGTTTATGAAATTATAATAAGTTAACAGAATAACTTACTGATACAGTTCCCAGGATACTTTCGAACAGTTTCACTGAAACTTTCAAAGCCTTTTCAGAATTTCAGAGTTGTGGCATTTTTCAGAACTTCTGCAAGCTTTCAAAATACTCGTTTTGTACTCATTTAAAACATTGAACATATATAAGTAATTTTGATATAATTACGACATTATTAAAATTAATCATGGCTTATGGTAATTATATATGAGAAGTCTTAATTAGAGTTATCATAGAAAAACCCAAGGTTTACCATAAAAATGATATCCCAGCGTGACGTTATGCGTCTCAATTACATGTATGGAGTACTGTTAGTACGTCATCTTATTATGATATCGTATATGGCAATTAGATGACAAGTCAGAAGGAAATTTTTGCTTGAAAACATTCGTATTACTCATTTCATGGATCTAAGTTAATGGATAAGATTGTTAAGGTTAAAATCACATCGGTGATTGAACTTTCAATTTTTATGGGAAATTTGTGTTAAGACATTTTTGAGTTACCATAGTTAGTGAGGTAAATTACACAGATCATATGTTACGCCGTTCTCTAGTTTCTGATTGATATTATTTACTTAGCTGTGGAACTCAAAATGGCGCTCTTTCATAATCGACCTTATACCAATATATAAATACGTAAAGCAAAAACTTTGTACCCCTTTTTACGAAAATTATGCGGACGGAGGAGCGTGAAACTTGGCACACTTATAGTTTATATAGAGAAGGAGTACAGAACGTCAATATTTTTTTTAAATAAAGCCTAAAAATATATTTAATTAATAATTTATTTTATATTACACACACTACCATGGTTTAACATCCATGCTTATAGAAAGTGACATATATATTACTAAAGACAACGGGAGCACTAATATAACAAATTATAAATATAAAATATTAGCATACGTATATATAAAAAATAATATTCTTAGTAAAAACCTGTATATAGCATATTCATTTAATTTTACTTCTTGTTTATTTCAAACACTTTTTAGTGGGATATGATTCTTAAAAGCAATCTATTTGGTACTTAAAATGTTTTAACAAAAAGTTTTATATGAATTAAATGCCATTATGATACAGGATTAATACGAAATATCATGTATATTTGTTTTTATGGGGCATTTTAGTGTCTATATAGTGCAGCCAACTTGTAAACGGATTTCCTCTTTGAATTATCTAATTACAAAAATATATATAAAAAGTACACCACTTATGTTATTATTGTCCACGTGACCTAGCTTAGCATTGCGTGACTTTTCATGGGTTCCAATTAATAATGCAGACATTTTCTTGTTGTCGATAGACAAAATGACATATTTTTTAAATATTCAAACAACTGTATATGATATTAAAATTACGACGGTACATATAGTGATATACTTTTGAAGTAATCTATGGTATTGTGTTTATGTTTCATGCTTTATGTCAAATAGAAAGGTAGGCAAAGAGGATCTAGTGTAAAGACACTCTGTTCGCCGTTTTCTGCCGGAATTTGATACTTTGCGTAGTGGAGGAACTCAACGCAGTAATTTGTCTTACCAGAACAGAGAAATGACAAATAATTTAAATATTATCGAGTTTACCATTAAACACAGTCTCACTGCCACCACGATGGAGGCATGGTCTTCACACGATAGATGAGTATGACTATATATATGCTTATTTTAAAAGTACATAAAATTCACAATATGCGTTTCCTAAGTGATTTCTGTTTAATACTTTAATATCAGCATATTGCTTCACGCTATCCTGCACATAGCAGGGTAGGCAGAGGGAACAGAGTACCTAGTTTTAAGACACTCCATTCTCTTTTAACGTTTCCGTTCTACACTTTAAAAACTATCAAAAATAAATAAAATGCTTCAATTCGGCGGAAGTGGGGAACGGAGTGTTTTAACACTAGGTTCTCAGGTTCCCTCTGCCTACCCTGCTAAATGTGGAAAGCTAAAATAAGTAAATATTCAAAGTAAAGACATACTAGCTACTACTAGCGGTAGCAAAGTGTGTAATTTAGCGCTTCACCGAGCGTGCCGACTGACCCCGCCGCGTTCGTGTACAAGTAAACAATGGTCGCGTGCTTGCGTTTGCCCACGCGATGCTATGCTAGTGACATAAACGTATATAGATATTCTTTTTCATTTATATTTAAAGCCTACCTACCTACCTATCTAACTTCACGCTTTATCCCTAGCGGGGAAGTCAGAGAGAACGGAGCGCCAAACGCTACGGTCCCTGCATACCTCTTTCGCCTCGTCCACAGTCATTAACCTCTTCATGCATGCCCTTCGGTGGGTCCTCATGCTTTTTACATGACCTTCCTCCAGTATCATTGATACTGTGTTCTCGAAAGTCAACCGAGGTCTGCCCCTACTTATCATATATTATCTCTCATATATATTTAAAGCCTTATTTTTAAAAAAGCCTTTAAAAATCACTTTTTTTTATTAGGGTGTATAAAAATCTATCTATCGTAGCGCAGTGGCTGCGTCTGGCTTAACGCCAGTGATTGTGTGTTCGATTTTCATATTTAAAGGAATGGTTTTATTTATATTATTTGAATTCTTCCTCCTCTGATTTAACGAAGCGCAGCGTTGAGTTCTGTCACTCAACACTCAATGTCTCCATATTGGGCAGAAACAGTAGAAGCGAGTGTCTTGACTCTAGGATAAAGTGTAAAGCTGAGAGAGGTATATAAAAATCTCTTAATATGTATAGGAAAAAAGTAAAAATAGGGCTAAAATAGAGGGAACCTATCTACAATATACATCACTAGGATCTTCAATTTCCGGCTATATTAGCAATGGAAGTCATTCCATTTTGAAACAAGCCTTTATGGCACAGTTGTTTGAAAATTTAAACTGGTGAATTTTTTTTTGTAGGTATCAATCTGTCAGGTACATAGACGATCTAGTATCATCTGCTTTTTCCACTTCTTTGTAAAACGTTATATAATTATGAGGAAAATAATAATTTACGTTATTATCCGACTAGATGAACTCATTTTATTTAAAAAATATATATTATTTTTATTGTACGAGTAAATTAATTTATTGAATCAAATTTAAATCTTAAAGTAATTCCAGTGTCATTTGCGCCAGTATGAAAATGATTAGCGTCGATAATTTATTAGTGTAATAAAAACCTCATACAACGCTTTTAATGATGAAAGAGAATCTCAAGAGTTTCAGCGCGGATGAACGTAACAAAGTTATAAATAATAACATCAACAAACAATCTGCGTTGTTTTCCGCACGTCATTGAGTTCCACTTAAAATTTTAGTAATTGTGTTACGGACCACTTGAGCGAACAGTATAAGGAAATTTAAGTATCGACTTTACTATATATACAAGAATAAATGTGATATTTTAGTTTAAACGTCACTGTAGTGTAGAGTCTGATTTAATCACGAACGGTTCTGGGTTCGATGGAGAAATGATTATAACTATATTATCTTAATTTCTCATGTCTAGTAAGATAGAGTGCGGAGTTAAGTTTCGCCGGTCAACACGCAATGTTGACTTTGGGCGGAAAGTGTACTATCCCTATATAGTTTTGTTACGGTAGAGAATATAATGAAAATAAAAATGAATATTAGAAAACAATTTTATAGCTTCTCGCAACTTTTACATGCTGCAGGGTAGCCAGTGAATTAAGACTCCGTTTTCCATTTTCCTTTCAATTTTAAGATTTTGCGTGTTGAGTGGCGAAACCGACGTTGCGATGTTGTCTTATCAAATATAGTTATTTATACATACATACATGTATCCCGCATATAGCAGCATAGGCAGAGGGAACCTGAGAACCTAGTGTTAAGACACTCCGTTCCCCACTTGAGGCATTTGAATTGAGACATTGCGTGCTGAGAGGCAGTTTATTTATGTATGAGATATATATAAGAATTCTAGACTTTTGCAAATAATTTGTTTATCTGAAATCTCTTTGTCTGCTTGTTTTCATTCTAGCAGCATTTCATAAGTATTATGAAATGTGTTTTATTTTAGGCATTTAGTCGAGTGCGCGCCATTTCAATATATAAACATTAAATTGCTTTACACATATCGTGAATCATACATTACTTCGAGTCTCTCTTTCAAATGTTTGGTTTTCAAGATATTTTCTTATTTTTGACTAGGTAACTTTTGTTATATATATTTTTTTTTTATTATATTCACGCTGTATACCGCACATAGCAGGGTAGGCAGAGGAAGCCGGAGAACCTAATGTTAAAACACTCCGTTCTCTTTTAATATTTCCGTTCCGCACTTTCCACTGAATTGAGGCATTGCGTGCTGAGTGGCGGAACTCAACGCCGCGCTTATGCCTTGTTACCAGAGCGAGGAAATGAAAATACTAAATATTATTTAATATTTTCATGAAACCACAACCTTTCGCGTTTACAGGCACACGCTTGTGCCTCTGCGCCACAGCCAAGTGAACCTAGTGTTTGTGTTTAACCTCGCTTTCTGCTTAAATTCGAGACATAACATGTTAACTGGCGGAACTCAACGTCGTCCTTGGTCAAACCAGAGCGGGGAAATGAAAAAAAATTGATATAATTATTACACCGAGCGGCAATCGAATCCGCTACCAATTGCGTTTACTGTGAGACGCTATTCCACTAGTATACTTTTTAAATACTCAGCAATCAATTGATGAGTCAAGTGTTTTGTAATCAATGTGGTGGGTCGTTATATGGGCTCCCATGCGGGCGCTGACGTACCTACAAGCACTTGGTCTTCCTTTTAACCCACTTGCTTAAATTTACGTACGAGTAAAAGTTTAATCAAAACGGAAATCGCTTTTATGTTCTACTCTTCCTTATTAACTTTGCTAAATTTATTAGATGCGTTACAATTAATTGTAACAAGTACATATGTGTAAGAGTTAGTTCACAGATATTAGGCGTAGTTTATAAGGAAGTATTGGATATTAAATAAATAAAATTTCCAAAGAACAATTGATTTTAAGTAAAATGCAATAGAAAGTAAAACTATTGCGACTTAAAGAACTACTCGTCAGATATTAAATTTAAATGGGATCACATCAAAAGCTAGTGCGCTACCTATAGCTAGCTATCATATAGATTTCTCCTGTTCATTTTTTGGTTGATATATTCTTGTTAAGACCAAGTTTTGTGAGAGACATATATATTTTTTTATAAACGCCTGTCGTGGTGGAAGGGCAGAGGCACAAGCTGTAAACGCGACAGGTTGTAGGTTCGATTCGCACTCCAGGAAATGGAATTTTTCATTTCCTGAGTTTGGTAACAAGGCAAAGCGCGGAGTTGAGTTCCGCCACTCAGCACGCAATGCCTCAATTCGGCGGAAAGTGGGGAATGGAGTGCCTTAACACTAGGTTTCCTCTACCTATCCTGGTATATGCGTGATACAGCATGAAGCTATATATGTATGTAAATATAATATTTATGTTATTTCTACACAGATTCTTTTATAATTGCTTATATGTTACAATTATCGCAATATTTTACACTTGTAATAAATTACTTACACAAATTTATTTTAATAGATGTTTATTATCTCACTTTTCAAGGAAGTGATCAATCTCATTACTCTTGAAACACTTCAATGCGAATGAACGTGAAGTGTTAGTATGCAATAATATTTATTGCTTGAAATACTATTAAATAAAATAACTTTTAAAGTGCGATCATTCACAGTATCGTTTATATAACTGAAGTCTGAAAGAAACAGCATTGGCTCTTGAAAACGTTAAGTAATATTTATAACAGATCTCTATTAGCACTATCTAGATAGATCGGCCGTGCCAGCCAAGTTCCACATAGGTTAGAACCTAATGTTATATTATACGATACGTTTGAGAATTTCGTGTTTGTATGTCAATATAAAATCATGAAATTTGGCTAATCACTTCTTTTTAGATTTAACTAGAATTCCAAAATTTTATAAATGTTAGTTTATCAGTCACTGTTTAATCAAAGTCAAATCCTGTTCTTTCTTTTATTTAATAACTTATCAACAAACTTAATAAAAATATTACTTACAGAACTTGAAACTCATTTTTTTTCGATTCTTTTAACGGCGATATTTACAATAAATGATAATAAATATAAGCTTAAATTATGTATTATAATTTAAAGTTAAGTACATAGAAAGTAGATATTATATTTAAATTATAATAAAAATTTTAATTATAAGACGAACATAGGAATATTTTGAAAATAACCTCGTATATATTTGACATTATTTTTAATAATAAAATTCAGAGTCCATGGCGTCACACATTTTTGTTATTTATTTTCACGTATACGTAGATACGAGATTAGTTCTTTCCTTCGTTGTCTCTAAGCAATAATGAATATGCATGTTACTTAGTTGTAGAATCTACCGAAACGATTCCATTTAACGGTCCATTTGCCAACCGTAAATTACTGGAAAATGATTTACGTCCTAAACTTATTTTATGTTTTGTTACCAAAGTATCTCTGTTTATTTTAAATATATCGAATCGTCGTTGTTATTGGGATTAGTTCAAAAATAACGAAATTATAACATTTTGTTTGTATTGTCGGAGTTTCAAACTAAATTTTGATATAAATAAGCACTTAGCCATCATAAGAGACCATCGTGCAGTGAAACAACTGACTGCAAACGCGATTGGTCGTAAGTTCGGTTCCCGCTCGAGGGTATGATTATATGTAAATTAAATTCGTTTCACCGCCCTGGTAAGGAAAAGCGCTTTGTTGATTTCCGCTACAACACGCAATGACCCGAATTCGTAAAGGGGAGAACGGAGTGTCTTAACACTAGATTTTTTCTGACTAACCCGTTATCTAGGAAAAATCGTGAAACTAAAAAAAAAAGAAAAATGACGTGGCAACAGTTTTGATTTATTTACCGACGATGGATTTTCGTTCAGTCTACTGACAAACATCTTTGTTTAAATCCTTCTCGTAATGAGTAAGCGCGAGTAAACAACATATTACTTCGAACTGTAACTTCCACAAAGAGCGTGGCGTCGTGTTGGCAGCTATTTTCGCGCACCCGCCTCGACTATTTTCATCGCGTACAACGATCCTTCCTCGACTTTGGTAAACAGAGAAATTAGGATTAGCTGTTATTAAAATTTGTATTGACGAAATAAACCTACTATGAGTTTTAAATTGTTTAAAATATAAAATAATATTGTTTTATTATTAATTTAATATTGTAAACCTTTTAGCAATATGCCATTGATTGTTTGGGATTGCATTATTGTAGTGTAAAAATTATTGATACGATTTAGCCTCTCGATAACAAATGGGTGAATAGTACTTACTAGCTTTCGAAATCTAGGTGTAGTTTTTGTAATGAAAACAGTTCTATGAAACCGAAAAATTAAAAATTTGAATCGCAAGTTATAATTTTGTGTTATGTCGTCTTTGTATATAGAAATAGAATGTGGTGTTATATTATTGTGGACTTTTTCAAAAATGCTCATTATGGAAGTTTTCTATTTTCACGTATCCCGGATGAGACGAAAGACGAAGGATAAACTGTGACCAATCCTGATTTATTCTGGTTATTATTAGTTCTTTGAACATTTGACCGACGACCGTGCCAGATTTTTCCTTTACTACTTAACTATTGAAATTTAAATATTTACTTGCATTTAAAACCGTATTAGGAATATTCACTTTTTTTGCAACCTGATTTTCAGTACTTGAATGCGAAAAACTTATTCTAACTAACCAATTAAAAAAGGCATATTAGAACGTCGCAGGAGGACATCACTCATTATGTCACCGTCAGAAACCCGTTGCAAAGCAAAAAATTGTATTCGCATACGTTTCCCACACTTACGTACATAAAAGATTCCCGCAAACTGCTTATTTATTAAGACGAATCTCCTGCGCAGGTGTATTAAAAGAACAGTACAAACATGTGCATTATCAAATATTATTTTATTTTCATGCTAAAATAATTCTTAAGTCTATAGACTTAAAGATCTTAAACGCGTAACATATTATATCGAAATATAATACAGTATGAAAGTGCACCTGGAATTTACTCAATACAATTGTTCGAGTATGTCTTGTCATTGAATGCTAACGGATTGGTACTTTGCAAGAAGGTATGTTTATTTTTTTATTTATTTATTTATTTATTGACATGTATGCTCGATTTATTGTCACAATGTTAATGTCACCTTTTTAAATTTTATACATCACTAGTGGATATAGAGTAACTCTCTAGATTTAGAAATGAGATGAGATTCGAATCCCGCTCTTATGCATCTAAATTGGTCCTTCACTTCAAATACTTAGTGAAAATTAATCCTGCATAACGATTTTTTTTTTATTTCAGTATTGAAAAAAATGCTTGGAATATTTTTTTTGACATTTATTTCATTTCTAAAAATCACTTAAAATTATGCTATAAATGAAATAATAAAAATATTTAATATTTTTCCATCCCTACAATAAAGTTACTATCAAAAATTTATAACTGTTTTATCAATTCCAAGCATTTAACATGCAACAATGATTTATGTTCCATTTCTGTCTCAGGAGTAGGTCACTGGGATTCTGTTTCGATTTGAGAGTGTTTTATTATAAGGTCATAAGAGTCGAATAAAATTACTTTAATAGAATATAGAAACACATCATAAACCTAAACAGATGGTACGATCGATTATAGTAAGAATTAGGGTCCTTTGGAAAATCATAATAAGCTAGAAAACTAATGTATTAGAAAAAAAATGTATTAGGCAATCTATACTACCTTAAGATCTGAATTATTTTATATAAATTATTTTTTTTTTCCCACTCTGGACAAAGACGAAGCGCGACGTTGAGTTTCACCATTCAACAAGCAATCTCTTGAATTTAGAAGGAAAGTGGAGAACGAAACGTCTTTACATTGATCTCTCTGTGTCTACCATCCTGTGTTTTTTACAGGCCAGGCAAACCAATATATCACTTTATTTGTCAGTTTTCGCATTTAGAAACGTTAAGTACTGAGGACTTTTTTATCACTTCACGTATTTTTAGCATAGAGCAAAGTAGGCAGAAAGAACTTAGTGCTAAGACACCGCCGATTTTTAAAGACATTGCGTTTTGAATAGCGTTATCCAATGCCGAGATGATGTAAAATAATATCAGATTTTGCTTAATTAGAGCCTGGGACCAACTTAAACGTATGTAACGTCGCATACAACTAGACATGACGCAATTATCTGTATTATAAAAAAATCAATCTACTTTTTAGTTATACGTTATACTTCAATTTCTATGTATGTTTGCAGAAAAATAAAAAAAATACTTTGAAATAATATACTTAGTTATTACGATGACACTTTTAAACAGTGCTGTAACTGTTTCTTCTGATATTATCTATAAATAAATACGTGAAGCAAAAACTTTGTACCCTTTTTTACGAAAATTACGTGGACAGAGGAGCATGAAATTTAGCACACTTGTAGTTTATATAGCGAAGGAGTGCAGACTCATAATATCTTTTTAAAATGATGCATAATAAAGTATTAAATTAATAAAATAAATGTTTCACATACTATATATACATTTCTAAAGACAACGCGTTGTTAACGCCTCAACGGGGACACTAGTTGTATTAATAATATGTAGCGGTATTGGAATGTACAAAACTTATATAATAATATAGTTCGTAAAATGTAAGTAATGCGTACAGAACCCGTGTCCTATTTCCATCAAGGTGTATTGATTTTTTTCCTAATAACGGTACACTCGACGGTCGATTATGCTCAGGTAGATGCGCCTGCGCACCCGCTGATACGGCTACTACGATTATATTGTATGCTTTATATATTTCTTATATTAGTATATGGATATATTTTAGATTCTATTTAGAGTATTCGTATAAATATAAATTAACATAATATTGATTATTATATATATACGATTAGAACTTTTAATTTTTGATCAAGTATTTTCCTTGTATAATAATGAAAATAAATACGTACATACATAGATAGCTTCACGCTGTATCCCGCATATAGCAGGGTAGGCAGAGGGAACCTGAGAACCCAGTGTTAAGACATTCCATTCATTCTTCAACAATTCCGTTCCCTACTTTCCGCCGAATTTGAGGCATTGCGTGTTGAGTGGCGGAACTCAACGCCGCACTTTGCCTTGCCAGAAAATGAAAAATTCCATTTCCTGGAGTGGGAATCGAACCCACAACCTGTCGCGTTTAGAGTCGCACGCTTGTGCCTCTGCGCCACGACAGGCGTTAACAATGAAAATAATTTAAAAAAAAATAACAATAAGCTAACACTAAAATAAATAAAGAAATTAACTAACTATTAAAATCGTTTCTATGTATGCATATAAACAAATTAATTTGTGACAATGAGTGACAACAGGTAAAAAAGTAAAAAAAATAATGAGTTATAATTTATTTTCAAAGTTACTAATACACTCATTAGAAATAGCTAATAAAATATGGAAAAACATAATAACATCCATTATATTATAGATCTCAGAAATCAGTAATTGTAACGGTATCCTTAAATACAATACTTAATTACTGCTTCCTTTGTATATCAGTTCCATAACGAAATGACAAAATAATAAATACTTCTAAACAATATAGTTTTAGGTTCTTGCATATGACAAAAGTTCTTGTGAAGTGAAAGTAAAAGTTTTATTATCAGCGTCAGAAGAAGAAAAGCTAAAATAGAATTCTCAATTTGTCCAACAAATCAAAGGGCCCATTTGTTCTAATTGTTCTTTACGGATTATTCTAAGATCAAAACGACAGCGTGTTGGTGTAGGCTTCTTAAATTTATAATTATGATTATAACTAATAAAGGAAACCGACTTTAAATAATATACACGGAAAAGTAAAATTATCAGGAATAATAATAGCTTTATTGAAACACTTAAATACAATATAATAAATGGTTGAGGTACTGTCCTCTTAAATAGGCTATAATAAAATAACCCGTAATAAAGAGTAACAAATGACCCAAAAAGTACCCGTCAAATTTTAAATAAATCTAAATATGAATAATCATCATACATCAGAAACACGAACTATCAATTAGAAAATAATAATCAAAATTGGTTCACCCAGTATAATATTATAACACGGTAACACACACAAAAAAATATATAGAGTTAAATTTAGAACCTCCCCCTTTTTTTAAAAAAAAATCAATTTAAAAAAATATAGAATCTTTTTTTAAAATTTACAAATCAATTTGACACAAAACATAAATGCAAACTGATTAAACTGAGTAAGCGAATCTAAATAACTTACTCTCATTAACTCTCATAATTTAAAATGTACATTTTCAATAAGAAGAAACTTCTTTATATATATGTGTATATACATAGTTATTATATATAAATTATGAATATATATTTGTATAGTCTATTTATGTATATATATTTTTTTTTTAATCTTTTTTTTATTTGTTTAATATTTTTGTATATGTGTATATTAGTATGTGGGTATGGTATTTTATATATTTATTATGTTTACATATATTCTATTGTATGTCTATTTTTTTTTTCTTATTTTTTTGTACTTTGACCCCGCATATAACACACTCATCCACCTCCACAGGTTGACTGGAAGAGATCTCTCTCAGGGATAAGTCCACCTTTGTAAACTAAAAAATGTATTTATCTTTTCTAATGTATTTTTAAGTGCAATAAAGAATATATATAAACTAGTATTGTTAACTCATATTAATAAAAAGGCTTACAATAAAAAACTGTTTAACGTCTGCTTCAATTCCCGTCGTTTGATGATCCATTCTATGTGCAAGAGTGACAGCGACATACGAGATGCGCGTGCGCAACCCACAGGATGCTCCTGCTCCTGAGAAATAAAAAAAGTATCAAACGCAAGCAAATATTTACAACCAGTGGCCGACCGCTTCGCTTGCATTGTTTTAGTTTTTATTGATGAGCCATAGTTTTTGTACTACAAGCTAGGGTATACTCAATATATATAGATTGTAGTTGTATTGTAGTAATGTAGAAATGTTAAGAAAGAATGCATTTTATAATTGGCTTTATACTGAACGATAGATGGGTTTTTTGACATTTATCAGGTTATCTCCGTTGTGTAAAAATATGTATACTTACAAAAAGATTTTTTTTTGTATCTAAGTAATATTTAAACAAATAAGCAACTGTGTTAAACAACCACAACGCTAACTAAGCTATAGTAATAATAGACGAACTCAATTGGCAGTGACTAAATTACAGTTAATAAGGATGCGTCGATTGCAGGGTTGTTTTATGGTAATTAATAGTCTTGTGCTATTATATTGTACTAGATACTTATCATTATATTATGAATAATTTCACAATATCTTTATACATTGTAACCTATGTTTTATTCTGATGTATGAAATATATGAATGTAGAGTTTGATGCATTTAGTAGTTTCTGCGTGGAAGAGTAACAAACATCCATCCATTCATCCTTAGAAACTGTCGCATTTATAATAATAGTAGAATTTAAGAGTTTTACTTACTAATATCCGCTCTCTAAGATGTCATTTTATAGTTTAACTATCATTAATTCGGTATTAATATGTACTTTGTACTAATGACTCTACATTTGACCTATCAAATTCTTTTTATATTTTTGAATATCTTAAATAATTATAATTACGTGGTATTTATATGAAATTACGTTACATAAAGAAATAAATTTTAACTCTAGTTATATACATAATTGATAGTAAACTGCATCGAACTAAATCTTCACGACACGAACACCTACAAAAATTACCAGATATCATTCGTTGTAACGCAGTAGGTCAGGAGCGATTGTTTAACACAATAAATGTAATAATTACAACTGTACATATTAATTGATTGATTGTTTATTCTGTGTTAATAATAGCTGATAGAAATATAAGGTTTTGTATAATGTACAAGTTTATCTTGGTCCTTAAGCCCGGCGTTGAGTTCCGCCACTCAACACGCAATGCCTCAATTCGGCGGAGAGTGGGCAACGGAATTGTTGAAAGAGAATGGAGTGTCTTAACACTAGGTTCTCTGGTTCCCTCTGCCTACCCCGCTACATGCGGGATACAGCGTGAAGTTGAAAAAAAAAAATCTTTGTCCTTTGAAATTTAGCGAATTTCAGAAGTTACAGGTTGTTAACTTAATATGTATTTAAAATGTAAATTTCCTTAAATATATGCTGAAAATAGCTAAATTTTCTAATCAAGGTCCCATACAAATGTTTACCCCAATAAACACATGAAATTTTGTTTAAATTTATTTAAGGTTAAGCAAATATATGAACAATGAAAGGGGAGGGATGAAAAAGTATTGAAACTGCAGACTTATGATTTACTAATTATTTATTTAATACCTTTTGGTTTAGCTTAGATATTTTATATTATTTCAGTCTAGTATATATGAATATATACATTTTATGTTATTACATAGATATTATCGTAATTTTCTATAGATAAGCTAATCAAGTACACATAGCGTCGTAAACCTAGCATTATTGTAGTATTATAAAATTATAATTTCATTAAATAATTAATGTAGCGTCGAATGTATTAAGGATTAGAAGCCCATATACGGCTTACTTAGCATTTCGCATGAATTCCTTTATCAGCTATAGATTTATATATTCATGTAAGGCCATTCACGTGTGGAAATTACTGTGTATGTTAAAAAAATATTTTCTGTACGTTATCTTCGGGCATTTTCCTCGTTTTACTTGGAAACTAGTAATAAATCTTTGTTTCTCTATTTCCTATATTTTAAAAAGTGAAATGGTGTAACAGGGCATATTCTTAATATTATCCTGACTACAACACGCGGAGCAATAGGCATGATTTATAAGTTATGAAGGGATATTACATGTTATATTTGTAAATTAACTGTAATTTAGACATTTATATATTTATATTTATCCTTCTTATTCATTAAAAAATACATTCTATAAATATTATTTTGGTTTTCCATACTGGGTATATACATACCATACTTTTTAATAATTGATATGATTAACCAGTGTTTCCTTCAACTTCGTTTACATGAGCCTTATAACCCTTAATATATAATAAGTATTTTTATTTTCAACTTTAAAACGTAAAATCCCTTGTTTTTAGTTTCCTTAGGAATTTCGGGATATTCTTTGTACCTACATTCAGATCAAATTCAGCCAATTTCAGCTTTCTAGACGTTAATCTGTGTTTTGTCTGCCTGTTTAATATATATCTATTGATAACCCTTTATACTTTACTAAAAAATATTTCAAATACTGACTTATTCACATACAATGGGCACATCTCGCATTTAACACTGTAGCTCAACACTCATTCCAACATAGCGTGCGTGATACCTTAGTATGATTCATTATAACGATCTGTTTATATTATGATCCAATAAACTATCATATATATACAGAAACAGAACGAGTCAAGGACTAACATGCTACGAATTATAACAAATGACTAAATGTTTTTTGTATTGTATTCCTTTTTTTTGTTTCCCTGAAATCATTGTATATGGCACGGTAATGTGCCAATACCCCCTAACTGACATTTTTAATAAATTTACTTATTTATTTTTACTAGTGGTCCCGGTGATGCGTTAACAACGCGTTGTCCTTAGCAATGTCTGTATATGTCACTTTATATAAACGTGAATGTCAAACAATGGTATTGTGTGTAACATTTATTTTATTAATTTAATATACTTTTTACGCATTATTTTAAAAAAAAATAGCATTCTGCACTCCTTCTCTATATAAGCTATAAGTGCGCCACGTTTAATGCTCTTCCGTTCGCTTAATTTTCGTAAAAAGGGGTACAAAGATTTTGCTTCACGTATTTATATATAGATAGTTTTTAATGCTCTGTTGGCATGTTTTAGTAAAACCTTCTTAGTGTATTTTTAGTTGCCATGGCATTAAAATAAAATTGTGGTGATATTTCGCAACTAACCAATGTGTCATTTAACACGATAAAAATAAAAAAAATGAATTTATTAAATATGTCAGAAGGTATTGGTACTTCAACGTCGATGTGTGTTTTATTTAAGTTTCAACATATCCTTTGTTAGTTAGTTACAAAACCACAAAGCATTGGGTATGTATTTACTTAGTTGCACTAAGCTTTAATGCTTTGTGTAGACTAATTATAGAAGACTAGCTATATCGCCCGACTTCGTTTGCATTGACTATAAAAACATGTTCTGAAATCTCGTTTTTTCCCATTTTCATAGGAGAATTTCTAGAAATCCTCCCTTAGTGTTTCCTAACACTCCCCAAGGAGCCTACACATACTATTTGAGCTTTCTATGCGCAGAAGTTTTGTCTGTGCGTTCTCTGTCGCTTAGTAACGCAAGTGTTTTTTTTTGCATCGTCATTGTTAATACTTTATAATAATTATTATGAAAATAATTACTGTTGTTGTGATAATATTAACAATAATAACTTGGAGGACAAAACGCCTATATTATATTTTATGAGTACATTATTAAAACAATACTTTGTATTCGTTACTTCCTGCTACCAACTCAGTTCCAAAGTGTTTTTTCACTAAATAATATTAGTGGAATGTATATAAATATAAATAAATATTAAAAAATAATAATGCCTCAATTTGGCGAAAGTGGGGAACGGAAATGTTGAAAGAGAATGGAGTGTCTTAACACTAGGTGCTCTGGTTCCCTCTGCCTACCCTGCTATATGCGGGATACAGCGTGAAGTTAAAAAAAAAAACAAAAAATTAATAAATAAAATACCTTTGTGAAAAAGTAACTGTTTGATTATGATATTAGTTTCAACCTATCAATCAAAATATGATTATTTAAACATTTTAAACGATCATCGATTCTAAGAATAAAATTCATTCGATATAAAGTTTCCTACAACGTATACAATTTCGACATCACGCAAATTGCACAAAGCGACGTAAATGGGTCACAGAACATCCCATAGGGGTCCCTTAGATACTCATGCACGGTAGGTAGGTATATTGAAAAACTGGGGCGCGTGTGATGTAACAGCGGCTGCAATTTATAATCGGAAGACTCGTTATGTTTATGTTTCGCTCTTATATGTCCAGTTCATATAAACATAGGCCTATTATTGGAGACGTGAATGAAGAACGATTCTTAGGATATATTTGTTACAGTTTAACTTATCGTTTATTGTGTTGTAAGTGTTAGGGATGCTTACATCGGTTATTGTCTAGTAAATAGTATTTAGAATGAATAACACACAATTATACTTCTTATAATGGAATAATTATTGCATAAAAGTTAATTATTAAAAAAAACCTCGTTTTAAAGTATTTCCTTGTCATACTACTAGGCAAAAATAACAGTTTGATGGTATAAATATGGTATCGTCATTAAACTAAATAGTTATATATATCCGCCATTCTGAGGTATAAGTTATTTTAAAGTTTCATCCTAATGATTTCAGTAGTTTTTGTATAATAGAGTAATAAACTTCAATTCATCCTCAGAAACTTATGCATTTATAATAAATAAAATAAATAAAATAAAAAGCCTTTTATTTCTTGCTAAATGTACAAATTTACAATCAATTGACATTATAAAAGTTAAGAAATTAATAAAGAAAGTTTTATTGATAGTTTTTAAGTAAAATTATGCAAGAACCCCTCTCAATGGAAGGTGAAGGCCTCCTCCAGAGATGACCTTTTTTGTCTGTCTTCTGCTACTCTTATCCAGTCATTAGAAAATGAACTCGTTATATTCCTCTATTTTTATACCGAGCCTTCTGACTTCTGAAAGACCGATAATATCGTATTTTATGTTATTTAACGATTTTATCAATTCCAGTAAGCGTGAATAAGTCGATAGGGTTTTAACATTGTAAGTCGCTATATATAAGCGATTGTGACGATTGTTGTTTGTATTGTTTGAAAAAACTATTAAATTTTTCTCTGAAGGGTTATGGTCATAAACTTCCTCGGTGACCAGCCGGCTTGGAAGCTGTAATGCATTTATAATATTAGTAAGAAATTATCATTAATATAAAATAAATACTATAATATTTCCTTTAAGCACAGATGTACTTGGAACACGGTGAATCCAAACAAGTCGCAATTAATTATAATGGACACGCAAACCATAATTATTTCAATTATGCTACGTACTTACTAAATTATATAAAGAAGTGTTATTAAATATAACATTATTATGGGTTTTCATATTGTTATGATTGTGAATACAATTGTTTGACCTGACTTTTTCTATCTATTCAACACTAGTGTCCCCGTAAATGCGTTAATAACGCATTGCGTAGTGACGTATATGTCACTTATTTAACATGGATGTCAAATTATGGTAGTGTTTGTAACATTTATTTTTTTTATTTAATATATTTTTATGTATCATTTTAAAAAATATAAACATACTGCACTCCTTCTCTATGTAAACTATAAGTGTGTCAAATTTCATGCTCCTCCGTCCGCGTAGTTTTCGTAAAAAGGGATCCAAAGTATTTATATATAGATAAGAAAATCATGCAATGCCATTTCGACCTACTTCAGATTTGCTGAAAAATTGATTGATCCAACGCTGACTCATTTCACTCATTTAATTTATTAAGAGTATTTCATTCAGATTCAGCGTTTTCAATCATTAAATACAGAGATCTTGAAGTTTATTTAAAACCCCGTAATAATAAACTGGCCTAATTAAAATATATACTTAAGAATTTTTTGTAAATTGTGACAATTGTTTTATAAAATTTTCATTTCGAAATAAAAACAATATGTTGTAAGAATAGATGTCGAATTTTAATTTTAATATATAGCGCCTATATTATATTTTAACGCTTGTCGTGGCGCAGAGGCACAAGCGTGCGACTGTAAACGCGACAGGTTGTGGGTTCGATTCCCACTCCAGGAAATGTAAAGCTTAGTATTTTCATTTTGTGGGTTTGGTAACAAGGCAAAGTGCGGCGTTGAGTTCCGCCACTGAACACGCAATGCCTCAAAAATTCGGCGGAAAGTGGGGAACGGAATTGTTGAAAGAGAACAGAGTGTCTTAACACTAGGATCTCGGGTTGCCTCTGCCTACCCGGCTATATGCGGGATACAGCGTGAAGCTATATCCTTAATTAAAAAAAAAGCATAGAACAATAAGACGTCTTATATCTAGATTTCAAAACAAAATATAAAAAAAATACAATAAAAACGAACTTGTTCGTTTACTAAACTTATTGTGATCAAAACTTTAATTGGACTGTTATTAAACGTGTGAATGTATCAATAATGCAACAAAACATTGCAGTTAGTGCAATGTACTTGCATCTGAGTCATTCTATGATCTCACGGTGATGTGACCACACCTTGCGCAAGGCGAAAAATAGACAATTTTATACATGACAATAAATATGAATGCATTTTATGACGTGATACAATGTTAAAATTATTATTGGACTCTACGCTTATAGTTGACATTATGGTTAAAATAACAAAAGATATATGGTTATTATAGTCGTACATATATTATTAGGACGAACTTAAATATTGTATGACGTTAAATATATATTTTTTTCTAACATTTGTTGCACCACTAGGTGTTAGAACACAACGCGGTACTTTACTTTTCCAATGTGGATAACATTGATGACTAAAAATAAAAATAAATAAAATATAAGGAAAAAAGATCATCGTGGCGCAATGGTACAGTGTATGACTGTAAGGACTGGTTGTGGATTCGATTCCCACTCAGAGAAATGATTAATTATATTTAAATAATTTTAATTGCTCCGTTTTTGTAAGACCAAGCGTGGTGTCAACTTCTTCCGCTCAACCCATAAAGTCCGAAATATTTAGGACAGAAAGTGGATAACGGAGTTTCTCACCACTACGTTTCTTACTTTCTTAGGTTCTTACTAATACAACCTTGATACATAAAAAAAGTGCTACTGTAAAAGACATCCTTTTATCCCTTATAGGAATATTAAACTATGGAATTGAATAATTAACCATTGTTTTGTTGCGATTGACCGATACTGAGCTAATACGGTATTTTTAAACAAAGCGTCTACAAAAATCTACAAATTACGTAGTTATAAGCAAGTTTACGCAATTTATAATTGTTCCCATAATTTTATTGATACTAATACAGATTATATCTATTATAATATATTGCTTTTAAATGTATCCACTTTTTATATAACAGTATAATAAATATGGGAATCCTATTGTTTTCAAATTTTATTCAAATGAAACCTTTTGGTTTTTGTATATTTTATGGAAATAATTAATTAATTGTATAATTTAAATAATATATTTATGTACTTTATAATATTTATATGCTTAGTTATTATGAAGTTATTGTGGTATGTTTAATTATTTTAAATGCTTGTAATTTGTTTGGATGATGCATACATTTTCTACATGTGGAGTTAGTTAAAAAAACTCATCGTTTCACCGAGTGATAGTCGAATCCCGCCACCATCGCATATATAGTCAAATGCTATCCCGCTCCGCCACGGTGGCCTAAATTTAGACTATAGATATCTGGGCATGCATATTTAAGTTTTGTCCGTAAATTCTGCCTTATTTGTTATTATCTATATATTTTTCTAACTAATATAGTTGCAATTTGCTGGATTTTTTTTGTTTAGTCAATGAATCACTCTATTAACAAAATTACAATTGTAATGCCTGCCTGTATATTTTAAAAAAATATAAATAAGTCGACATATCAACATATTCACGCCTCATACGTAAATATAACTCGCAATTCTATCTACATCATGAAGGCTAGTCCTTCAAATAACTCCAACGAATTAAAAATTAACGTCGTTATAGTGTCATTGACGAGCTTAATACCCACCCCCGTAGCGAGCGTAGCGTAGACTCTACGTCAGTATCGTTCCAACCGCGGCCGAGAGCGCACGTGTGGTAACTGCCCCTTACTTTACTCCACCCTGCGTTATTTATATACACGATAATTTCAATTGTAAGCTTTGCTAACTAAAAATAATCGAGTACCTCTCTAATAAGCTTAAGGATTGAACTATAACGTTTGAACATAACATGGAATACGAATTTAGTGGTTACTTTATGTGATTTGTGACTGAAACCCGTGAAAGTTTCAATCTTATGGTGAAAAGTTATCAAAATTAGCTCTTACGCGGAACTAGGTGCGCGAGCGTCGCCCCACGGGGCGCGCCGCCGTCAGTTTATCAAGGGTTGGAAGAAAACTATGGGGGTCATATCTAAGACGTTCGGCGTTGTTTTCAGTCTGTAAGTATTGTTTTAAAGCGAATATTTATTGTTAATTTTATATTTATATTAGTCAAAAAATCTTTCATTTATTCGTTGTTTGAAATATTAAAAATAAGTACTTAAGTACCGACACTTTAAATAATATTTATATTGATAAAAATCCTAAATTTGAAATGCAAGCCCATTTTAACTTAATTAAGGCCATCGTGGTGGAGTGGAATAGCATTTGACTATATGCACGGTAGTTGTGGGTTCAACTATCAATACAAGAAATGATAAAGTTGTTTTTTTTAACTAATTCAATATTCAGAAAATGTGTTGTTAGTATTATTTGATTAAACAAATATTTTTGATTATTTTCATGGTAGCATATAAAATCTTTGATTTCCATAGTTACAAATAATTAAATATTTTTTATACATTCAAGTATAATACTATAACTCAATTTTTTTAATCTACTATTTATATTGATAAAAAACTATATTTTTAAAGTAAAACTTTCATTTTTATACAATATCGTAATTTATAATCCTCAAGCATGCTCTATAAACACAAGATATCGCAGCAATTTATCGCCCAAGCCGGTGTACCACAACGACGCGTAATAAAAGCCTATTAGATTGCGCAAGCGTTTGCACGTAGATGCTTTCGCTCCACTAGCCCAATGGCCCTACGATTTATCTTGAATATAAGGCATGTTACGCATTATAGTTTCCGCTTCAAAATAAATATATTTTATCATTTTTATTATTAAAATATACTAGGATCCCCGTTGACGCGTTATCAACGCATTGTCTTTAGCAATGTATATGTCACTTTATATAAACATGGATGTGTAACATTTCTTTTATTAATTTAATATACTTTTTATGCATTATTTTTAAAAAATGTTAACATCCTGCACTCCTTCTCTATATGAACTATAAGTGTACCAAGATTCATACTCCTCCGTCCGTGTAATTTTTGTAAGAAGGAGTACAAGGTTTTTGTTTCACGTATTTATATATAGCTACTTTTTATTTCTCTAAAATATTCGCTTGGGTTTAGGTTTTTTATAGTGGTTATGTAAAGCTTACGAAATCATCTTAATTATCACTCATCTTAATTAGTGGCAGATTCGCACAGTTTCTACTGACGGAACTAGGTTATGTTGAATACTTGTACCTTGAATACGAATACGTAATACAGTTTCACTTGAATTTTCAAAGATTTTTTTCCATGTTTTAGTGGAGTTTCAAAAACAATTAATTTTTACTAATATTATTAATGCGAAAGTTGAGGATGGATGTTTGTCCATTTTTAACGCGAGAAGTACTGAACGAATTTAAATGAAACTTTAGTATAATATAGCGTATACATTAGAATAACATAAAATCTACAATAATATAAAGATTTTGATTTTTATTGATAAGCAAAGCGGGAAAAGCCGCGATCAGGAGTAATCTATTAAAATTTCTGAAACATTTATTTTTTAAAAGTACTTTTATAAAAACGTCTTACTTTTGATATTTCAATCTGGCAACATTATTATTTATTAACAAAAATTAATAATTCATATATTTCTTTATTTAAATATGAATATTTTGATGTTGTATTGTAATTATCAGATCGACTGTATAACAACCCTTATTATATCATTATACACATCCGTTATAAAGTCGGCGCTATAATTGAGTGTGATTTCAGAAAATGAGAAATTCTATTCAACATTGTAGAGATGAGTTAGTTTTTTTTTATTTAAAATGACTGTGGTTTTTGGTGGTAGGAGGTTCGTCCTCCGTCTGGCTCGCGACCACTATCATGTCAAAGACGAACCGCCAAATATCTTATGATGTGTTCCGGTTCGATGGCATGTAAGCCAGGTTTTCCCATTCCCACCCATCCTTTCCCCAAAATGTGGTGGTTCCGAGAACGGAATACTACATTGTCCTCCTCTTCCATCTGTATCCTCTAGGTTGGCAACGCATCTACAACATCTCTGGTGTTGTAGATGTTCATAGGCGAAGGTATCCACTTACCATCAGGTGGTCCTTCTGCTCGTTTGCCATCCGTTATAAATAAAAAAAAAAAAAAAAAACTGTGGTACTAAATTATAAGTTTACATATGGTGTCTGTTTAATTAATAAACAAAATTTTATCTCCATTAACTTTTACTAAGTGTTTTTTTTTAAACTTCACGCTGTGACCGCATATAGCAGGGTAGGCAGAGGGAACCTGAGAACCTAGTGTTAAGACACTCCATGCTCCTTCTGAATCGTAATATATATATCGAAATATTAAGTTTAGTTATAGCACATTTTTTAGTCTAAATGAAATTTCTTTACCTAGAACTTTTATTTAGTAAATATTTGGTTATCCAATACTACTATATCAATCGTTAAAAATAAAATATATTTGTGCCTATACCTTTTGTTATCATTTCTAGACAATAGACGCGCAATCACCAATATAAATTTTTAATTCTATTTTATTATTAATTTCTATTAATTTGAGTTATTAGTTAGGTTTTTCTTCGAGACCTTGGCTAATAATTATTAATAGTCATTTTCTTTAATTTCTTTATTATATTAAATAAATTAACTGCTTTAAAGAGTCACGACATCGAATAAAATATCACATCTATCCTCTCACAATCATTTATGTATGTAACTTAGATTTATAACTGTCATTATAGACTGTTACTAAGATATTTCTTTTTTTTTTAACTTCACGCTGTATCCCGCATATAGCGGGGTAGGCAGAGAGAACCAGAGAACCTAATGTTAAGACACTCCATTCCCTTTCAACATTTCCGTTCCCCACTTTTCGCCAAATTGAGGCATTGCGTATTGAGTGGCGGAACTCAACGCCGCGCTTTGCCTTGTTACCAAACCCAAGAAATGAAAATAGTAAATTTTACATTTCCTGGAGTGGGAATCGAACCCACAACCTGTCGCGTTTACAGTCGCACGCTTGTGCCTCTGCGCCACGACAGGCGTTATTAACTTAAGATATTTCCTTGCAAAAGCTTTGCGCTTGCTTTTTCCTCGCATGGCAGAGTAGTCAGAGAGAAGCTAATGTCAAGACACTGTTGGATTTACAGACATTACGTGTTGAGTGACGGAAGTCAACGCCGCGCTTTGTCTTACCTGAGCCAGGAAGTGAAAATAATTTAAATATAATCATTACTCGAATGAGAATCGAATTCACAAACATTGTTTAAAGTCGAACGTTGTCCAATGCACTACGATACACAGCATATACTCTTATTATACTCTAGAATTATTGTCTTCTCTATAAAAAAAAAAAGTTTTGAAGTAAAATTATCGACTGAGCTTCTATAAGTATTTTTTTTTTTTTTTTTGGTGACCATTGTATATCGTACCTTTCTACTAGACCTTTCCTTTATAATGTTAGTTGAGGACTGTAAGTAAAATTTGTACTTTTGTTTCGTAATGTTTGAACTGAAATAATAAAAACCGCTTCCTTTTCCATTTGTTTTACCTTCTGCTTAAACAATGAAAGTAAAGTTATATAAAGTTTCTTTGTATTGTTAGAGCATTACTGCTTGCTAGGATAAAATACTGATAGTTTTAATTTATTACAAAAGTGAAAAAGATTAATATTTTCATTTACTGGCTTTGGTAATAAGGCAAAGCGCGGCGTTGAGTTTCGCTACTCAGCACGTAACGCCTCAATTCAGCGGAAAGTGGGGAACGGAGTGTCGTAACACTAGGTTCTCAGGTGCCCTCTGCCTACCCTGCCATGTACGAAAAAAAACATTTTAAATCAAACACATCATTTGGGTCAATCTTAAATTGTCATTCCTTGTTAATATTAATTTTTAAAAATTGCGCTACTACCTTATAATTAAATCTTTTTTTCATAGCTTTTGTGTATTTTTTCGGTTTAAATATTCGTTTTACTATAAAAATCATTAAATACAACACGTGATCGTTTAACACTTTCAAATATTAGCATTACATATAAGTTATAACAATAGACTTATCACAAAGGTAGAGAAAGGTCACATTATCGGTTCCCAAACATGTTTGGAATTGATAACAACTGATTATCTAAACAAAGGGTAGTAATCACTAATTCATTCACTAAATAAAATCCTTATTTAAATGTCAATGTTCTATATATAGGTTTCAAACTTTAATATTCATATTAATGCCTGTATTTTTACGTTCATATCAATATATGTAATTGAATTTCGAGGTGAAAAAACCACAACAAAAAAAATGTTTTTTTTTTTCGTCTCAAAATTACATTTGTTGCATATTGCAATGAATTTGGAGCTCACAACCTTAACAGTTTACAATAAAATATTGCTTATTTGGCTATACTTGATATCTTGTACAAAATTCAAATCCGTGTGGATTATTATGAATACATATATTTAAGTGGAGAACGGAATTGTTGAAAGAGAATGGAGTGTCTTAACACTAGGTTCTCTGGTTCCCTCTGCCTACCCTGCTATATGCGGGTTACAGCGTGAAGTTAAAATATATATATATTTAAGTAGCGGAGAAATTTGTAATTTCTGTATATTTTAAAATATTATTCCTAACAAAACTAAACCTACATTGAAATTACGTACCCATTACAAGCTAACCATCGACCCATATATCATTTGATGCTTTTATCATTTCCGTTATCAGGAAAGTTAATTACATCCTAAATGTATCCATTAGCTAAACAAACTAAGTGATTTACAGCCGGCGTCTAACGGCCAATACAACACGGCCAGAGTTTTATAACAATCGTAAATCGATAGTAACGTGCGTTTCGTGCCCACATATAGTTAGTTGCGCTCCAATCAAATCCTCGTAAACCGTAATCATTCGATATGGGAAAGACTATTGTCTATCAGATCGGCCAGATATCGATAAAGAAGCCGATTTTGATGTGATTTTGTACCATAATAACTAAAAAATAAGATATAAAGTTCTCTAAATTTAATCCGATACTCGCATAGGTATTTGTCTTTGGACAAACATAGTGTTACGGATAAAACCGTGTGTGGAGAATCGCTGTTCTATGCTCGTCGTATTTTATGGTAAAGCTGTTCACGCTTCATAATTTTTGTGTTTCCTTTCCTCTTTCTGTGGAAACGATTTTGATCACGGATACGCTAATGGTTTAATTATGGTGTTACATGCTTGTTCTCGAAACTATCTAGACCTAAGGGCAATTGTAGAATTGTAGATATTACAATTTATTTATATTAGTATATGAAGAAAAATTTTCGAAACTTTTTAAGGTTAAAAAAATTTGATAGTTTAGGCTCATATGCAGAAAAAGTGCAGAAAAACAGTAATTTCTATGATAATGTATTAGAAAATTATTTTATTAATAAAATTGATATTACCCAAACTGTTAAGTTAATGCGTATGTTACGCGTCAACAAGACTACAACTCTATTTATTTTTCATCCAAAATATTGAATAAATTATAAAATTACGAATACGGTTTTTTCTATAAAACCCTTGACATCATATTTTTTAGTTTTATTTATTATCTAGTCCGTCTTCTAGTCTTCGTCCTCCGTCTGGCTCGCGACCACTATCATGTCAAAGACGAACCGCCAAATATCTTATGATGTGTTCCGGTTCGATGGCATGTAAGCCAGGTTTTCCCATTCCCACCCATCCTTTCTTCTGGGCGAAGGTATCCACTTACCATCAGGTGGTCCTTCTGCTCGTTTGCCATCCGTTATCCATAAAAAAAAAAAAAAAAAAACTAAGCCATGTAAACGAAATAAACAATAATTTTATATAAGTTAGTTTTAAATTTTAAGTTTTAAATATACGAGTATATAAGTTAATTTTAAAAACTTCAAAAACAACAGACAAGTTACGTTTTATTAAAAATTTTATATTATACAAATATTCTTCAAACTGCCACAAGAAACGAAATCGAAATAGTTTCTATGCTATAGTTTTTATAAAGATTCCTAAGTAAACAGCCCTAATATGGTTGTACGTAATGATAATAATTAACGCATTGCGCTTTCAATGAAAGGAATAGTTCATCGTCACTGGAGTCTGGACCCGTCTTGTGTCTACGTATACGCCAAGGCTGACTGCATTGTCATACAACTTGACATTCAATCCACTCTCATTTAGTTACTAGTTGCGGGTTCTAAACAGGCTTCGCGTACTATGTACCGTCTCTGGTCGTTAACTCCGCTTTTATAGTTAGAATGTTTGAATTGAGCTTTATTTTAAATTTCTTAGATAAGCTAATGTATTGTTTTTTTTTTTGCTTTTCACTTATATTGTGTAAGTATTAGGATACAGAGAGTCTTGTCGTGGCGCAGAGACACAAGCGTCTGTAAACGCGAAGGGTCGTGGGTTCGATTTCCGCTTCAGTAATGAAAATATTACATAATATTTTGTATTTTCATTTCCTTGCTCTAGTATTAATGCAAGTCAATCAATACCTCGATGCGAAGAAAAGCGGGGAACGGAAACGTTATAAGAAAACGGAGTGCTTAACTAGGTTTTCAGGTTTCATCTGCCTACCCTTCTATACATACGGGATACAGCGTGAAGTTAAAAAAAAAACTAGGGTATAAACATGTGGTAGGATTTAGAAAAACATAATTTTAAATTTAAGAACTGTTCGTTTTAGTGAATTGTATACTCGTACATGTTTTGTTTACGAGAGTAGATGTTTGATGCCTAAGTTTTCTATATAGAAAATTTCCTCAAAATTGACTTGGTTATATAGTTATAGGGATTGAATAGTATACATATATTATTCAATTGGCACTTTTTAAGAATTTTCTTGACTTTTTGTCTTTGTCTTGCAAATGTTAAATCAATACGTGTTATTTCGTTATTATTTACATAAATTTTAAATTCAAGGTTTTGTTCACATTCAGAGCATAATCGTGTAAAAAGCTAAATGCATGTTTTTGTTTCAACTACTAGCTTTGTATGAGTCATAGTAAGTGTCAGGAGTGGCTCGCTAATCGGGTGTCGAACTTAATTTAAAAGGTTTGTCTTATCGATATCAGTCGATTTAACTTTGTGTACGCTATTATTAGGTAAACACTTTTTGAAAAATGCTAACAGAAAATTCATCATAATCATATATATTATGAAAGTATGGCTTAGTTTTCCACAGCACATGGTCCTGTTACTCAATTGTGCTTAATTATTTAAATTTGTAAAATTTGGAAATATATAGTTATATAGTTTCAAATATTTAATATTAACTTTTCAGTCAATATCACCTATAAGTGTCATTGACTGCTCAAGTTATGGGAGAATTCGAGATGCAGGCAAGTGATTAAGTATACACAGCCGCATTCAAATATGTCAATTAGCGCTTAAATGACATTAAATCTGTACAAAGATGCGTAAAGATAATAACAAAAACGAACGAATATACCGAGATTACAGCAGTTAAAAGTTAATTAGCTGTTAGTAAGATTGTATTTCTTGTAACATATTAATATCACCCAATTAGAAAATATTATGGCTCTACAATTACATACGGTTGCTTAACTTCTTTTTTTTAACTTCACACTGTATCCCGCACATAGCAGGTTAGGCAAAGGAAACCCAGTGTTAAGACAATCCGTTCCCCACTTTCCGCTGAATTGAGGCATTGCGTGCTGAGTAGCGGAACTCAACGCCGCGCTTTGCCTTGTTTCAAAACCCAGGAAAATGAAAATACTAAGCTTTACATTTCCTGGAGTGGGAATCGAACCCACAATCTGTCGCGTTTAAAGTCGCACGCTTTTGCCTCTGCGCCACGACAGGCTTAATTGGTAAATTAAAAAGTTGCTTAACTCATTGGTAAATTAAAAAAAAACTATTACGTAAATGTGTAGCTCTGCCGCGCTGTCTGATATCAAAGGCTATTCCGTTGAGGCGTCATCTCAAACAGCTTTTTGCTCGTCATCAATCTTTTTATCCCACTAATTATCTTTGGCCGAATTTTGTAAATTGAAAAGTCGAAGGTGGATCCTTTATATGAAATAATGATAGGTTCAAAAATAAATGAATTATTGGCGTCTTACATTAAGTTGTTAGATCGCGATTTTTGTGTGGTTTTCTTTTTTTGTCTACATCGTATTGGATATTGATTTATGAAATATTTTATTCAGCCAAAATAATATAATCGATATTCATATTTAAATATTCTTTATTCGAGTAGGTTTTTGTAAGATCTTTGGAATCGTGGAATTGATTAAGTCTACCAACAATCAACTCGGAAGACAGTTCCGTTGACAAATGAATCGGTGAGTGCCGAAACAACGTAAGTCCGGATTTTCAAATTTTGGTGGTTTCTCTACTCAACATGCATCTTGCCTTTCTAAGCTAGTTTAAGTCGATTACGATTTTTTGTATTTTTTGTGACTTACGTTGCTTCTGTACTCACCGATTCAAATGTCGACGAGAAACTCAACTCAGTAGCAAAAGCTAAAGTCAATGTCCTATAATATTTTAAAATCATAAACTTGAAGCTTTCTATTATATATTTAAACTCTTGTTATGTAAGACATTACATCACGTCATAGTAAACAATGTCAGAGCCAAGGTCCTAGCGAATTATCGACTGCAAATGTAATAACAAAATTACATTCAGCGGTTAGAATACTAATTAGAGGTGGAACAGAAATATTTTGTTTCAATAGAAGTGTCTAATTTGACTTGGTTTGGTTTCATTTCAAGCGTCCGTCTCTACAGCAACGGACGGACGGACAACACGATTAAATATGTATTTATGCAGCTCATTTACACAACAATGCTCGCGTGGCTAAACATTTTTGTATTGTATATGCACTGTGCGCTGATAATCTATCTACCTTTGTTCGTAAAAAAGAGGTTGCTATTCCAGATTACGTATCTATTACTATTATACTGTAGGTCTTTTGGTTTATTATATTGTATTATAAAAATTTTAATTAATGACCAAGTTTAGGTAATTATAGATGAAGGTCATCGTGGCGCAGTGGCACAGCGTCTGATAATAAATGTGATTGGTTGTGAGATCGATTCCCATTAGGGGAAATCATTTTCATTTTTCTGCTTTTTTTATAACACGATGTGCGGCGTTTAGTTCCGCCATTCTATACACAATATATTGAATTCGGACAGAAAGTGAAGAACGGAGTGTCATGCTCTTGGCTCTGCATTGCGGGAAGCAACGTGAAGCTGAAAAAAATAGGTAGCTAGAGGCAAATTTTCAAGGATTGCCTTAAGTGATATAATTATGTTGTTTTGTTTTGAACATGTACTTACAATTGTTATTGACTGTTTTAAAAGTAAATGTAGTAATGGCGTTTTAATATACTTCAATTTATGTAATTTGGTATAATATCGTAACCTTAGCCCTTCTTTTGGAATGAACTAATAGTTAAGTAATGTACGTGTATTTATTATTAATTTATTTTATTTCTAAAAGAACTTTAACAAAGATTAGGCTTGAAACGCTTTACAGAGGCTTAAAACAAAGCTTTGTTCAGGATTTTGATTAGAATATACATATTTGTATATAGAATAACTTTTACATGTTTGGTGGTTGTTTGGTGGTAGGAGGTTCGTCCTCCGTCTGGCTCGCGACCACTATCATGTCAAAGACGAACCGCCAAATATCTTATGATGTGTTCCGGTTCGATGGCATGTAAGCCAGGTTTTCCCCTATCCCACCCATCCTTTCCCTAAAATGTAGTGGTTCCGATAGCGGACTACTACTTTGTCCTCCCCTTCCATTTGTATCCTCTAGGTTGGCAACGCATCTACAACGCCTCTGGTGTTGCAGATGTTCATGGGCGAAGGTAACCACTTACCATCAGGTGGTCCTTCTGCTCGTTTGCCATCAGTTATCCATAAAAAAAAAAAAAAAAAAATCATACTCGGTAAATTTACTGGCTATCTCACGTTTTATGTAAACTTTCTTTACCATATATGTCTAATATCCAAAAATTCCCATGAGTGGACACAAACACGCAAGTGGAACCTCTTACACGCAATACCTGTAAATTTTAAGCTTAGTCGCGTGAAGTGAGATGTTCTGGTGCCTCAGAAAATCACAAATATTTTGAAATTTTGAAACAGAGTCACTAATTTAACGTTTTGAAAAAGCATTATTATTTTTTAATATTTTGTCTTTTCACACACTTATGATAAGAAAACGTTATAAATATATTGGCCATCTAGGCACTGTAACCGCTAGGCACAGTTTGCAAGAAGCGTGGGTTCGAATCCTGCTACATTATTTCATTTTATATAGTTTCTAAAGACTTTTTTTAAATATCACTATCATAAATTTTTATGAACCCCTTTCAACAGAAATTAGAAAGTATATTAATAACATACTAAGTACATATGAATCATGTCAGCGGAAGTATACACAATAGGACGCGACCGCTCAACCCTGACCCCCATGCATTTACAACTTAATTACCACTTTATTTATAGCTTAGCTTTTAGTTTCTTTATTCATTTATGATAAGCTTGTTATCTACATTGCTTTTGAAATTTCATGATTTAGATATTTATCTTACAGCCAGCGGACAGGTTGTGGGTTCGATTCCCACTCCAAGAAATGAAAATATCAAATATTTATTATAACGATTATTTAATATGTTCGTTTCCTCGCGGCGTTGATTTCCGCCACTCAGCACGAAATGCCTCAATGCGGAAAGTAAGGAACGGAACTATTAGTAGAACGGAGTGTCTTAACACTAGATTCGGCTATGTGCGGGATACAGCGTGAAGCTAAAAAAATAGAATATATTATAGGGTTATATATAGTTATGTAGAATAATTATTAATCTAAGAAAACTTTATTTATATGATAAGTTTCTTATATCACATATGTAAGAAATTCTGGTATTTATTTTATTGTATTTTTATATTTTCGAAATGAAATCACACACTAAGCACTTTCTGACTACCCTGCTAAATATAACGTGATAAAACTGAAGCAGAGAGAAGAAAAAAATGTTTAAAAATGTCCACTTTATGGTATTAAAAAACTACAAAACATCACTTTTCACATCATAGTTACTAAAAATTGCTATTTCCTATAATCTATCCCAGAAACTGACTTTGTTAGAAGCACTAAACATTCTAAATTAGGTCACTCTTTAAACATGGCTCGTAACTCGTACTAGACGTTTCAAACTGGAGAATTATATAATATTTAGTTTAAATAAATGTATTACATAATGGTCTGTATTTAAATGAGTATTGAATAAGTACGTAATAACAAAATACAATGGTGGTTATCTATTTTCATTTGAGACGCCCTTGAAGTTGAAGTAATTGAAAAAGGAACGGAGTTGTTTTTGAATGCGCAGTCAATTATACTTACATGAGATTAATGAATTGGTTTGCTTTTAGCAGCTTCATACTTTAATTAAGTGTCTACCCAGACATAGCAGGGTAGTCAGAGAGATCCTAGTGTCTTGACACTCCGTGCGCACTTACACCCCGATTTCGGGACATTTTTTTTTTTTGCTTCACGCATATGGAAAGGTAGGCAGAGGGAACCTGAGAACTTAGTGTAAGGACACTCCATTCCTCACTTTCACATTGCTTTTTGAGTAACCGAATTCAACATCGCGCTTTGTCTTGTCAGAGCGAAGAAATGGACATAAAAATAATTTAATCTGAATATTTTTTTTCAATATGAAAATGTATATACGATTCTCTCTAATTAAACTAAAATAGTGATGTAGCCTATAAAATAAGGTACTATATGTGTCCAAATTAAAAAAAAAACACATATTTCCTTATTCTTATCATTATTTACTTAATTACTACTTTTGGGTTTATCTATTTATTAATACGTAATGGAAAAACTTTGGATCCCTTTTTTCGAAAATTAAGCGGACGATGGAGCATGAAACTTGGTATACTTATAGTTTATATAGAGAAAGAGTGCAGAATGCCAATATTGTTTTAAAATATTGCTTAAAAATATATAATAAATTAATAAAATAAATGTAAATACACAATACCATATGTTTTACATCCATGTTTTTTCAAAGTGACATTACGTTTCTAGGCAACGCGTTGTTAACACGTCAACGGGAACTCTAGTAATAATAAATGGAAGGTATGGTAGACGTTATATCTTCACAAAATATAAAGCCCATTAGAATATTCTAGATGTTCTAAAAATTAACAAAATTTTACATTTGCCATTGAAAACTTTCAGAATAATTGAATGGCGGTTTCAAGGCCCTGTTTGAATTTGTTTCCTAACAACAATACCCCTTTTGTTTTCTCGTTAGCAATGGCCGGAGGAAGTAATTTAGCTGAATATTAGGCACGTATTGGCTTCTATTTCGTGTGAGGTCGTAGCAATGTCAACGCTTCAATTTTAATATTAGGAAAATTAATGTTATATTTCATATGAACGTAGGTTATTATGTACTCTATTTTATTAATGATTCTTTGGTTATTTTATCGAAAGACTTCTAATTACTTAGTGGTTTATAATTGTAATTACTGGTAGATCCGTTGTGTAAACTATGCGTTGCTTAGCAACGTATTTGACACTTTAAGTGTATGTGAAACACAGTAGTTGGTGAGGTATTTATTTTACTAGCTTGACATATTTTTTTACAATTCTTTACTCTGCACTTCTTCTGCGTATAAACTTTAATTATGTGAAATTTTATATTCCTTCGTGTAATTTTTTTTTATATAAGCGTCCAAAGTTTTTCCTTCCATTCCATTCATTTTCATTCATTAAAAAAATATAAATTATACTAATCTATTTATGATACTTCTAGTATGTATTTTATCGATACAATATACATTGTTTAGAAATATGAATAATCACCGAAACTGATTATAATAATTTTGACTTATCTTAGAAAGAAAGACCCAATAAAAAAGATCTGTTTCATCCACGTCTCTTCTGTAGGGCTTGAAATTTATGATATAGTAATTATAATAAGCCCACAGGCTTTTAAGTAGTAAATAATATCTGAAGCCATTGATGAAACTTTACTAGGCGTAGGGCCGCGGGCACTTCGCATTATTACCGGTAATATTGGGCCATCCCTAATTATTACTTTATTCTATCGACATTAACGTTATACAAAAACCTATCTAAAAATTAAAATCCCTAATTTGAATAATTTTGTAGTTATGCAGAACACAATCGAACACACTTACTACTTGTCTGGCTGCGAGAACAGAATTTTTAAATTTTGAAATAAATAATTAGACATAGCAATTTGTCTAAACATACCTGTCTATTTATACAACTTACGAAGTTTTACTTTAATAACAAGGTCTAAATTACATGTTTTTTTAAATAATATCGATAACAGAGATAAACATTTATAAATGGAAAAAACTATCGTATAAAACATAAATCACATTCTTTTTTGTAACAAATATATTTGCATTTTGAGATTAAATACAGATATAATAAGTACATTTGGTGTACGCTGTGCACCTTTCCCTCCTTTCCGCGACGTAGACATGTAAAAGTCTGATTTCCGTTACGCAGGTGTTTGATATTCTTTGTATACCAGAATGACTTCCGCTCAGTTAACAATTTTGCGGTTCACAGTTTTTACGTGTTCAATTTAAAAATACATTTTTTTAACAGTTTTTTGTGTGACCTTAAAATTGTCAAGAAAAAAAACAAGAAACCGTTCAATCAGGATATTAAATAATTATTTTTAACATCATACTGAAATATGTTTAGTGAGATCCAGTTTCAAATGCCGCCAAATATATCTCCTCAGATCATCTAAACCGATGCGCTTAATTAAATTACTATCACAATACTACAAAACTGTTCGTCATTGTCGATCAGTCTAAGAATCAAGATGTCAGCTTCCCGTACCGGCGAAACGTTATCTGAGATCAACCTATGTTCGTTCGGACACCTGTTGCCTTCTAAAAATACGTTTAAAGAATTTTGAACTTAATTTATATAAAAACATGGTATTTTTCACCTCAGTCGTCAGTTTAGGCTTCGCCTTAGGCCCGGACGCGTCGCGCGTGCTCTCGGCCACAGGGGAATGCCTCCGATAGTCATTAACTTTCGGAGATTGGTGGCATCACAATGATATATGCCGGGGATGTGCCGGATGCTTATGTAATGACTGGTTGGTAATGGTGAAGCTGTTATTATGAATACGAAATATTTTACGCTTTGGTTGTGTTCGATTCATATTTAGATTTGTCTTGTAATGAAAGGTTCAATTTTCTGAAGAAAAAATTAACAACGTCTGTATTGGTGTTTAAAAATGCTACTTTCAATACAATTCTAGTAAGGTCAGCCAAATTGTAGTAAGTACTATCTATCTCAGTTTTAAGTAAAATATTTGGAAACATATATTTCATGCCTAAATCCGACCATTTATATATATTCAATAAATCGTTCCTCATAAATGCAATATTGCATAACGATGCACTTTATTTTCGTCAATATTTCATTGCTAACATAAAGCCAATATATGAATATTTTAAAACTAAGTATTTCCTCTTCGAAATTAGGTAAAAATAGACAAGTTATCTAATGCGTAGCCAGTATATTTTTGAAGCTGCAGATATTATAGTACTTATATACAAGCGCGTATTTTCTCAACTTGTAACAAACACGGTCTAACGAATGACGAGTAATTCTGAGGCAATTTTAGGTCATTCCCATCCATCGGGACGGCTTTGCTGCGATGCGCGAGTTTCACTTGGGGATTTAAACCTTGTTATATTTTTCTAATATAAATACATTTTGAGTGAAAAAAAAGTTATAAAATTATATTATTAACAGCCAAATTAGTGTAAATTATGTTTAAAGCTAATTAACGTCTCTGAGTGCGACTATCTATGAATCTACGATAATATATACACACGGCATACATATTTCAAATAACACAGCATGGCAACACGCTTTAGTGTTTAGGCGAAATCTAATACCATAAAGGGTACAATAATAATAAATCATTCGATTTTAATTCGTCGAACTGTTGAACTATTATCCGAAATGGTTTTTGTTTTGTCTGCCTTTGTTACACTGTAACTTGTTGGATATAACTTTAATATTAAAATATTTTTTTAGCTTCACGCTATCCCACATATAGCAGGGTAGGCAGAGGGAACCTGAGAATCTAGTGTTAAGACACTCCGTTCCCCACTTTCCGCTGAATTTAGGCATTGCGTGCTGAGTGGCGGAAATCAACGCCGCGCTTTGCCTTGTTACCAAACCCAGGAAATGAAAATACTAAACTTTACATTTCCTGGAGTGGGAATCGAACCCACTACCTGTCGTATCTACAGTCGCACGCTTGTGTCACTGCGCCACGACAGGCGTCAAACACATAATTCAAAAATATAATTTTAATAGTCTATATATATATTTTTTAACATAAGAAGGCTTTTAGTTATCTGAAAATCAAAAAGTTCTCTTTGTAACGTTTATAAACGGAAATACCATTTGGCGTAATTAAAAAGACCCTGCGAAATAACTCTTGCTGTGTTTATGAAGCGTGGAGCACAGCTGTTGGGTACACGCCAAGACTTGCCTGAAATGTTATGATCGCATAATATGCAAACTATCTACGTACGTAAGGGGAACAGATTACTACGCAATGGTTAAGAGCTTTACCCTATATATGTACAACATGTTAACTAACCAGAAGTGAAATATGGCTAGATTTTAAAAGCTTTAAGTTAGTTTTAATCTAAACTGACTTTACTGACTGTTTTTTTATTTGACTGACAAAGTTACCCTTGAGTATGTTCATGTTGAAAGCAAAATCTATAATTCACAACAAAAAAGTATATCTACAATTATAACATATACCTTTATTTATATTTTCTGTATCCAAATATTATAAATACCGATAGATTTATTCCATTCTGTAAATAAATTCTTAGAAACAAAACATAATCTAAATATCGTGATAATATCTCAGTTTTTAAAACACGTGGTGATTTCATGGATGGACTGTTTGTTAGAGCGAGGGGCAAATGAATCCCAAATCGAATTTGGGTTGCTCACCTGTCTCTGTCTAATGGCCCTTCTCTTTTAGGGTCCAGCGAGGTTCATTGTACTTTGTGGACATTAATGCTAGCGCCCGCGGCCTATATCTTCAAAATTGTGACAAAATTTAAATATTTAATTTTACTTTTTAAAAGTAGAGGAAAATTTGAAATTGAATTGTTATCTACAATTTTATTTAACATCTTATATAACTTGAGCACTGTATACAAGTTATTCTAATAAATATGGGATATCAGACTAGGAAGTACATTAACCAGTATACTTAATTAATGTACTTACAGTATACGTGGTACCTATTGCGTGCTGCACCTCTATTTGGTGTGTTATTTATATGAAGCATTGTTTCTCTGAATTTGGTGAGCTCCCACAATGATCACGGCATAGGTTATAACGTTGTTCGTATCTATTATAATAAATTAGGATACGATAAGTGAAACGAACTTTTTGTTTAAATTAAAATTCATTAAAATATATTTTAGCTTACAAAATTTTAAAACCTCTTAGATATTTAAGGGATTTGTATTGATATAACCTTTGGGTACAATCGAAATGACAAGACTTTCTTTACAATGAAAAATAACCTAATATTTGAAAGAAACAGGCATTTTCTAAAAAGATCAAGATTTAGATGATAAGAAAAACGGAAAGCCGTTAATGAAGACTAACGTTCGCTGATTAAAATATTAATTCACCACGCTCTACTAAGCCAACAATAAACAGCGCATCCGTACAAACTTCTTTGTGTACATCATATTCCTTATTCCCAAGTATTAGAGACTATAACTGTGTGTTTCTTTACGCTTCGTACCCATTTTGGTTAAGGTTATGAGATAGGTGGTGTGCGAAATTAAAAAGTGAAACAATACAACTTCATTTATATGAATGTCCGACGAAAGTGAATTCAATTTCAATTGCAACTATCACTGAAATGGACTGAAAGTTAATTATTTTCAAGAATTGTAATGAAAATAGTTTTTTATAGGAGATTAAGTCTGTTGAGAGTTTGAAGATTTCTTTTAACCGCTTCTCATCAATTTTTTTCTGTATTTGAAATGAAATGACCCTTGCGTGTTTCTATTTGAAAATTTAACATATTTAACATTTGTTTTAAAAGCAATGTAAAATTAATAAAAACTTTTTTGTCCCCAGCCTCTTCGAGCAGGAGATCATGAGCTACGTGCCGGCGTCTGGTTGCGCGACAGCGGAGCCCTCGCCCGTGGCGTCTCCGGCCGCCGCGCGCACCACCAGGCAGCCCGCACCGCAGCGTCGCGACTTTGAGGCTAAATTGCGAGCGTTCTATAGGAAATTGGAAAGCAAAGGCTATGGGCAGGGTCCTGGCAAGTTAAAGTAAGTTACAATGTAATATTATAGTTATTTTTGTGGCAGTTAAGATGGAGAAGAGTTTTTTAATTTACTATTTTGTCTTTGTCTTAATGCTGGAATCATAAAAATTTAAGTTATAATCTATTGTGTCTGGGACTGCATGTCATCGTAAACAAGTTCTATTTGTATGTCAATTGTTGCTTATTTGGTTAAAACAAAATGCAACTGTCTGACCTACCAATGCCTGTTAGTCAGCATACATTTCTGTGGTTACTTCATAAAAAAATTAACTCCCCCGTAAAAGGCAGTGTTCCTAAATTGGCGAAAACGTTATTCATTCCTTTCTCTTTGTCTTAGAAATATTATATTAAGTAAGAAAGGAAATGAGTCATCATTAAATGTATATAGGCTTTATTTTTAAATAACTATTTCCAGATTACACATCCGTCGCGACCATCTATTAGAAGACGCGTTTAGACGCATCATGTCGTGTACCAAAAAGGAACTGCAGAAAGGCAAGCTTTGCGTCCTGTGGGACGGTGAAGAGGGCCTGGACTATGGAGGTCCAAGCAGAGAGTTTTTCTTCCTTCTCTCTAGAGAACTGTTTAACCCATATTATGGGTTATTCGAGTATTCAGCGAACGACACGTATACAGTGCACGTGTCGCCTATGTCAGCATTTGTTGACAATCACCATGAATGGTAAGATATACCTGTATATTTTATGTGATTCCTTTACAATTTTCAATACTATTTTGAGTTTATTGCTTGCCTAAAGGCTAACTAGCTGCCTAATTTTTAAAACTACTTGTGTTTTTTGATAAACTTTCCAGTACGTTATAGCGGAATCGCATGATTTTAAAGTTGTCATGATTTTAAGTTACATACACACATAGCTTCACGCTGTATCCCGCATATAGCAGAGTAAGCAGAGGAAGCCTAGTGTTAAGACACTCCGTTCCCCACTTTCCGCCGAATTGAGGCATTGCGTGTTGATTGGCGGAACTCAAAGCCACGCTTTGTCTTGTTACCAAACCCAAGAAATGAAAATACTATATTTTACATTTACTGGAGTGGGAATGGAACCCACAACCTGTCGCGTTAACAGTCGCACGCTTGTGCCTCTGCGCCCAGACTTTTTATTTTAATGATTTTAAGTTGATGTCTATATTTAGTTTATACCTTGTTAATAAAAAGATCAAAATTTTATTTTATTATATAAATTGTGTACCATCTTTTTCATGCCTCAAGTGGCCAAAAAGTGAAAAATAAATGAATACTCCTGATAAATTTTAATAGTTATTCCACAATAAAGCAAAAACAATCTTACAGATACTAAGCAACACAAATAATTATAATTATCATAACCTAATTACAGTACTTGATGATAATGAATGAAATAAAAAAAAATCATTCTAAATGATCAGACGGCATTGGTTACTTCTAACAAATGACAGGGAAAGAAATTTACATTGTATTTTATTATAATAACGTTTGAGCACGAATATGTAGACAATTGTTCAAATGGCGCCAGGTATGGAAAAATATAAATAACTATAGTAGAAATTGATATCACGCAAACATTATTCAACAATTGTTCTTCATAATATAGTTAAGGAAGGAGGCGATCGAAGGAGACGAGACAGGTTGTGGGTTCGATTCCCGCTCGGGGAATGATTATAGTTAAATTATTTTCATTTCCTCGGTCTGATATGACAAAGCGGTGTTTGGGCTCACTCAACACGTAATATCTAGATTTTGAAAAAAAAAACGTCGAAGTGCTTTAGGTTCTCTGATAACCTAGATATACCTAAAACTATAATAAAAAGTAAATGACGAATTATTTATCATAAGTTTATTATTTTCAATAAAAAAACTTGCATCTTGCGTCGTATTTGAAAATAAGTTTAAAGCTGTTCAATTTAATTAAATTAGAGAACTTGTCAAAAATTTTATTTAATGCCATATTTTAGCTACTGAAAGAAAAAACATTTCCTCGCTCTGGAAACAAGGTAAAACGCGGCGTTGAGTTTCGCCAGTTAAAAGAGAACGGAGTGTTTTAACTAGGTTCTCTGGTTCCCTTTGCCTACCCTGCTATGTGCGGGTTAAAATTAAAAAAAATAATATCAGTTCCTTTCAGTTCTTTAATTACGGCGCTTAAATTTAATATATTGATAATAATTTTAAAATTGATAAAAAATTGCAGTGGAATTTTTTAATATATAAGTCAATCAGTCAAGGACTCGTGAGATTACAGTCACACCCATGTTAGTGCTTATCACTTTATATGATAGTGTGATAAACATGACATATTGTTTTATGACTATATCATATCGTTATGTAAAGAATAAGATTAAACATAAAAAAAGGATTGTACTTTTCGACGATATTGATAAGTGGTTTATGAATTGTATATCATTTTGTTTTGAAAAAATTCAAAATAAATTATAATTTTTATAATAATTATTTTTTTAATAAATATCAATCCTACTGAAATATAAATACGAGTTTGTAAAGATGGCTTAATGAATGTTTGTTCCTCTTTCACGCTAAACTATTAAACTGATTTACATGAAAGTTTATATATAATTTACATACATACATGCATAGCTTCACGCTGTATTCCGCATACAGCAGGCAGGAAGGGAACCTAGTGTTAAGACACTCCCTTCCCCACTTTCCGCCGAATTGGGGCATAGCGTGCTGAGTGGCGGAACTCAACGCCGCGCTTTGCTTATTTACCAAATCCAGGAAATGAAAATTTCTTGGACTGGGAATCGAACCCACAACCTGTCATGGTTACAGTCGCACGCTTGTGCCTCTGCGCCATGACAGGCGATACATAACTTATATGTCAGAAATATAATTTAAAAAGATTTTATGTTAATTGGCCACAATATGACGATGAAAATACCATAATTAATAATTACGGGTACAGTCTGTCTTCTTGAAAAAACATTTTGAAAAATCGTTTCTATGTTATTATTAGGTTAAGAGTGGAGTTAAGTTTAGATACTCAACACGTAATGTTCAAAAATGGACTGAACACTAGATTTTCTCTTATACTTAATATTATATATATTTTTTTCATAAGATATAATTAATATATATTTCTGTTTGGTGGTAGGAGGTTCGTCCTCCGTCTGGCTCGCGACCACTATCATGTCAAAGACGAACCGCCAAATATCTTATGATGTGTTCCGGTTCGATGGCATGTAAGCCAGGTTTTCCCATTCCCACCCATCCTTTCCCCAAAATGT
Source organism: Philaethria dido (assembly GCA_033558755.1). Taxonomy (NCBI): domain Eukaryota; kingdom Metazoa; phylum Arthropoda; class Insecta; order Lepidoptera; family Nymphalidae; genus Philaethria; species Philaethria dido. Next base: position 326,096 of record JAKGSA010000203.1, on the reverse strand, counting down.
GGTGGTTCCGAGAACGGAATACTACATTGTCCTCCTCTTCCATCTGTATCCTCTAGGTTGGCAACGCATCTACAACATCTCTGGTGTTGTAGATGTTCATGGGCGAAGGTATCCACTTACCATCAGGTGGTCCTTCTGCTCGTTTGCCATCCGTTATCCATAAAAAAAAAAATATTGTTTATTACAAAGAAAACAAGTGACAATGTTTCATACATCCGATAGCATTTCCTTCATTAAAAGGTCAATGCGCCATTAATCGTTTAATCTGTGATGGTGCATTTAATTGTTACAACACTATGGACTTCCGTCCATTGTTACACACATATAAATTTAAAATTGAAAGTTTGTTATTCTTGTCACAGCCTTTTGTTTATTTAACAATAATTAAGTTAAGGTGAATAAGAATTGTTGATACAAATCCATATCAAGCGTGAATAGGTTGATATGTCATGCGTAAATAAATGGCTAAATAAAAAAAAATAAGAAAATCAAAGACTTAACAATAATTGCCCCGAAAACTATGCGTTTTCGATTTATCTCATTATAATTCAGGAAACTTGTACGGATATAATTTAGTGTTAAATTTCTCCGCCCTCTTTTTGTTCTACTCTTCTACAAACAAAAACATATTAAACAATACTCCACTTATAGGAATTGAATATGTTAACACGCACTATTCTAGACTGACACGAGGAATGAACAATTATCCAAGGCGACTCATAAAAACCTAGATATTTTTTTTACTATTTTTCTAATATCATATGCGTAGATTTAAATTTTGAATTATTACATCCCGGAAACTATTTGAGGTCAACATATTCTAATAAAAAATAATAAAATTCTTTAAATTAATTTTAAATACATTTTTTAAAATTATTATGTTGAAATACATATATTTCATATTTTTTGACTGGCTTTATTGCTTCTATAAAAAAAAAATCTTTTGTTTGATATTAACAAATATCTAAGTTTGTCAGCAAAGTGCATTATACACAGTTATCTTTAACCACGATAGTTGTTCTTATCGAATTGTTTTTTTTTTAAATATCCTGCTGAGATGACATGAATGCAAAGCTTTTAGGCCTATCGAAAAGAGAACTGAAGTTAGGACTTTACCTGAAAAAAGAGTATATTAGCATATAGTAGAACATTGCAAAAAATATTATATTTAAAAAAGATATCTATTGCGTAAGTAAATAAAAAGTAAATTTCAGGTTCCTTTTTTCATTAGCTCTCATTTAAAAAAGTGTAATATTAGTTTATGGTACTTATGAAATAAAGCAGTGATATGGTAATTGAAGAAAAATATATTAGTGAAGTCAAAATATATCTTTTGTATGATATAATTTAAATAACATTTAAATTATATCATACAAAAGAGAACGGAGTGTCTTAACACTAGGTTCTCTGGTTCCCTCTACCTACCCTGCTACGTGCGGGATACAGCGTGAAGCTATAAAAAAATATTAAATTATATAAAAAACTTAACAAAACTTAAAATTCGTAGCTTCTGTAGAATTTCTTGGAACAAAATAAACAATTCCTTTTTTTTTGGACGACCTTGTAAATTCTATTCTTTAACAAACCATAACAGCGTGTCTGTTTTTGTAGTTACAAAAATCTCGTGTTACACCTGTATCTAGTTACTGTGTACACTACACTATACGTGAATGTTCACGGGACTTTTTGTCAGCGACTGTCACGCTAGGGAGTTATGTGTAATTTAATATGAAATCTCGGATTTTAAATCGTTTTTTTAGGTTTATCGATTTTTTTAGAATTATTGATTGAATAAAATGTAAACGTCACAGGACAGGAAATGAAATTTCAAAAAAATATTTGGTATTTTTATTTTTTGGGTCTGGTAACAAGGCAAAGCGCGACTGTAAATGCAATTGGTTATGCGTTTGATTCCACTTCGGAGAATATTTATATTGATGCTATTTTTATATCTCCGCTCTGGTACGAAATGTGGCGTTCAATTTCACTACTTAACGCATTGCTTCGAAATCTGGCGAAAAGTAAGGAACTGAGTATGACTGACATTAGGTTTCCTTTTACTACCTTGCTGTACGAGATAAACTGAAAAAAAAAAAACTCATTTATTATTTACAAAACATACTACATAATCGGTACAGATTATAAATTGTCATTATTTTTTATTCTAGCTTCAAATACCCTGCATATAGCGAAGTAGCCAGAGGGAACCAGAGAACCTTGTATTAAGACACTCCGTTCTATTAACATATACACAAACAATTTATGATTAAATAATATAGATTAAATGATACGCAATGCCTCAATTCGGTGGAAAGTGGGGAACGGAGTGTCTTAACACTAAGTTCCCTCTGCTACCCTGCTATATGCGGGATACAGCGTGAAGCTATGTATCTATGATTAAATAAAAAACAATATATTTTGCCCCCAGGTTCAGATTCTCTGGTCGAGTGCTAGGCTTAGCATTGGTGCACGGCTACCTCCTAGAAGCGTGGTTCACTCGTGCGTTGTACCGCGCGTTGTTACGTCTGCCTCCCGCGTTAGAGGATGTCGATGCTTTGGACGCACAGTTTGCGGCTTCTTTGAGATGGTTACAGGTAAGGATTGTTAGTTATTTAGTAATAAATATTACATAGAAAATATTAGCATTATAATATTGTATGTATTTGTTAGGCAGAGAGAGGAGCGCGGACAGTGGATGTGAACGTTAATGCTCATTTTAAAGGGGCCCCTTGAACCTACACGTTGGGTCGTAAATCCCAGGCACTCTCCAAACTCCTCTCTCTGCAACGCGATGGGCCCAGCACCCGCACAATGAATCCATGAATTGCTAAGCAGTTTCTTTTCTTAAATGGTTGCCTTGACTTGCCTGACTCAGTGACTGACAGATAGTGTTTAGGCAAAACTAGTGGTTATAGAAAGCTGAAATTTGGCTTGTAAGTCTCTTGGGGGTATGTAAGGATTATATTATCATTAAGAAAGGATTTCTGGAAATTGCTTCGCAAACGGTAAATAATGGGGTTTTAGGCTTTATATTTTACTCAAACGAAGTCGCTAAATAAAATTGGTTAACATATAAGTTATTATTTCATAAGAGTATAATATGACGTGCTATTTTTTTTTATTTTAACTTCACACTGTAACCCGTCTATAGCAGGGTAGGCAGAGGGAACCAAAGAACCTAGTGTTAAGACGCTCCCCATCTTCTTTCAACAATTCCGTTCCCCACTTTCCGCCGAATTGCTATTTATATATTAGTAAAAGTCATTTACTCAACTATAATAATAATGTTGACGTTTCGTATCGTAGTGGAATTATATCTGATTGTCAGTACAAATGATGGTTGTTGATTCAATGCTCTCTTCGAGATATTGGTGATATTTAAATTATTATTATTTCTAGATCGATAAAATAAAGCTCGGTATTGTTACAACACTCGACACTAGATGTCGCAACACTAGTTTCCCTCTGCCTAAAATGTCATATATACAAGGGGTTAAGCCATAAAAATCCAGAACTATCACTTCTATCAGGCACTTAAAAACTAGCGTTCTAGCGTAAATAAAGAGTCATATTCATATGCCAACAAGCACAAGAAAAGTAACCTATGAGAAAATGAGATGAATATAGAGTATTAGGGTTTTTACGCAGCATCACACAAAGAAGAGATCATCAGTCAGATCAGTCAGTGTGTGTGTATTTAAATAAATATTTATAATTTAATATATTTTTATGCATTATTTTATAAAGATTCATTCATTCTGCGCTTCTTTGCTATAAAAACTATAAAAGTGCCAAATTTCATACTCCTCCGTAGGTACGCGTAATTTTCGTAAAAGGGGGTACAAAGATTTTGCTTCACGTATTAATATATAAATCTATATTGTGACGTATTTTCGTTACATTAAATTTGAAATAACAATAGTTTACAACAAATTAAATAATAATTTATTTCAAATTTCCAGGCAGCACGTAGCGTGTCTTCGCTAGAACTAACATTCGCTGTATCAGAGCGTCTCGCGGACGGGCGCGTCCTGGAGCGCGAACTGAAGCCGGGCGGCCGCGACCTCGCCGTCACCGACCGCAACAAGAAGGAGTACTTGGAGAGACTCGTGCGGTGGAGAGTGGAGAGAGGGGTCGCCGAACAGAGCGAGTGGCTTGTCAGAGGGTTTCATGAGGTAGGTTTCATGGGATTTGTATGTATAAGCACTTTTATTAGCTTCGCCGGTTTATTGATTGATTTAGGAGAAATTTGTAATGGTATTTTAATACAATTCTTGTGCCTTCGTCTGATTTTCGCGTACTTATTAAATTTACCTATGTCTGTCAATAAATGTAAGATAATCTTGCAACGACATTTTAACGCATATATTGTCCTTTGTGTTTGAGAATTTAGTGATTGAATTCGATGACGAAACAGTATTTTTATAGTATGAATCTAAAGTTTTTGTCACAAAGACAAACGAGTTAGTTAGTTAACGAGAAAATTGGCTTAAGCACTTCTTTTAGCTTCTTTTTAAATTAATTTGTTATTTTAGCTAACATGGTATAAGCGTAGATTGTCGCTTTTTAGATGTTTCATTTAATTTCCTTTAATATTGTCACTAAAGAATTATTAATGAGAAAGGTTAAATATTTTAATACCTTGTAATAATGTCATTTTTTTACTATAAGATCATCTTGGTTACTTAAAGATGTTATTCTCCTACTGAACAACAATTAGAACGATGTAAATTAGAGGCAATTTTTTTTACAATTCTATATTGTTATTTATTGAATTAGAATTTCATTAATATGCAATAAAATATATATTATATTTTTTTTTTCCTGTAATAATCTTAACTCTGTATCAAATATAGATTCTGAGTTTCGATATTATAGGGAAGGGCTACTATCATACTCGTACATCTGTCTATGCTATTAATATCCATTTATCATTATGAAAAGCTAGTTATTATTTTTACTTAATAAAAAGCCAACTAAAACATACTCATATGTTTATAAAATGTCTGCAGGTTTGTAATTAAACATGTATATGGATTGTGATTTGACGAAAGAGCATTACTGTAGTGGCACACTTCAGAATAATGGGTAACACTTAAATGTGATGTGTTATAATTATATTTAAAATCTATTAAAAGGGCAATTGAATGGGATTATCTATCATCTTGGCAAATTTCGTGGCATAACTACTACAAAACATATACAATGTACGTTAATAAATATTATATACATATACAAAGTATGGGTATATAATTTGTATTTTAATACGTGAAGCAAACACTTTGGATATCTTTTTACGAAAATTACGTAGACGGAGGAGCATGAAACTTGGTACACTTATAGTTTATATAGCGAAGAAGTGCACAATGATAATATCTTTTTGAAATAACGCATAAAAAATATATTAAATAATAAAATAAATGTTACACACACTACCATGGTTTGACATGCATGTTTATATAAAGTGACATATATATTGATGACAACGCGTTGTTAACGCGTCAATGGGAACTCTAGTTTATAATAAAAGTACGAGTACTTTTTTCAAATTGCTAATTTAATTGAAAACTGTATTTAGCTTCGAGGGGAACAGTACTTAAAACAATTTTACGATACTTCGTTAACTTCCACAAAATACAATATCAATATGTATCTGTATTTCCATACAAATTTACAATTTTATCTTTACCCTCTAGGTGGTAGACCCACGTCTAGTAGCAGCTTTCGATGCCCGGGAACTGGAACTGGTAATAGCAGGAGCACCAGAACTAGATGTGGCCGACTGGCGCAACAACACGGAGTACCGCGGCGGGTATCATGACTCCCATCCCGTTATACTCAGCTTCTGGCAGGCTATTGATAGGTAAATTATTAGTTTTTATGTGCTTTTTTCTTTTACAGGTGAAAACAAGAAAGATACTTACTTAGATCTCTCTACATAATTATTATTTTAAAATGGATATCTAAAAAGAAACGAATAATATATGTAAGATATCATATAGTAATTTTCTTTTATTAAATAAATATTTTGACATAGTTCCACAATACAAGCAGCTTAGACTAAACCAATAAATATGAATCCTGTAAAGAATACGCTTGTTGCTGGCGTTACTGAATGATTGACAGACAACGTATACGAAACTACCGACTTCAAAGAAAATGTACTAAAATGTACAATTATTACGAATAACTCAAAAACTACTTCTCAAATCTTTACTAAATTTACATGGGTTCACATCAGAAGCACTGGCTATCATATAAAAAGTTATATATACGTATGTAAAATGTAAAAACACCCAGTAAAAAGTTATGCGTTTTCCGCATAACAATAATATAGTCGAATTGATGACCTTTTTTGAAGTCGGTTACAAAATAAAATTTGGTGTATAGGGTCTTTGGGGAGGATTTATCGAAATTCTTAATACATACATAGCTTCACGCTGTATCCCGCATATAGCAGGGTAGGCAGAGGGAACCTAGTGTTAAGACACTCCGTTCCCCACTTTCCGCCGAATTGAGGCATTGCGTGCGGAGTGGCGGATCTCAGCGCCTTGTTACCAAATCAAGAAATGAAAAATTCTATTTCCTGGAGTGGGAATCGAACCCATAACCTGTCGCGTTTACAGTCGCACGATTGTGCCTCTTCGCTACGACAGGCTTTCAGGCGTTTGTGGAATGGATCAAAAACTGTATTTTAGCTTTTATAGTCCACACAAACGAAATTACGGGATACGATTACATTATCTCATTTTATTGTAAACTAAGATAATATAATTTCCCATTTTATTATAATATAACTTTAATTAATTGCTTATTGACTTTGTGACGGTAGTATTGGTCAGTTATTTCCGAACCCGTTTTGTTATCATGGCTTGATGACCTTTGGCATTTAGCTGTTGTCAGACAAAAAATATCCATATTGTACGTGTTAAAACACACGTTTAAATAATTTTAAAATTGTTTTGTACGTGTAATGGGGAATGTTTATTTAGTATTTTATTAGTTTTCATAGAAATAAGAATTACTATAAATATGGAATATAGAGTTATTTTTAGAGCCCGTTGTGGCGCAGTGGAACAGCGTCAGTATATAAACAAAAAGTTGTGGATTCGATTCCCTCTCGTTGAAAATATTATGTTAAAATTATATCAATTTCGTCTGGTATGGTAACATGATACCCGTTATTAAGCTCCGCCATTCAACACGCAATGTCTAATACGGGTGAAAAGCAGAAAACGGAGTGTCTGGTCTCTCTGTCTAATCGGCTACGCGGGGAAGATGTATTACTTTTTTTGCATTTTAACTTTTATAACTCAACTCTCAAGATATTAAAAATACAGACATGTATAAGCTCATGTTTATGTAAAAGTTATCTTTTATTTTTTTTATTGAAATGAACCTTAACTTTTATTACCATTGACGTCAAAATAAAATGGCTTCCGTAAATATCTTATTAGTTACTTTAAAAACTGAATGTAACAGTGATAATAAAAAGATATAGATATAATCTTATATCGTTATAACATATTTATCTATCTAATCTTGTAAACTAGATCTATAAAAAATGTAATGATATATGATAAAAAATGTAAAGGAACTAGTATGATGAGCATACTAGTTCCTTAATAAGACATAAACCGCCCCTTTTTTAAATTCGAATCCACTACAATTATTAATAAAATTCAATATTTCTTCTAGATTCACAAACGAACAACGCCTGCGCCTAGTTCAATTCGTGACGGGCACTTCCTCAATACCGTACGAGGGTTTCTCCGCTCTCCGCGGGTCGACGGGGCCGCGCCGCTTCTGCATAGAGCGGTGGGGTAGAGTTGAGTCACTACCGCGAGCCCACACCTGCTTCAACAGACTGGACCTCCCGCCGTACCCGACGCTGCAAGTCCTACATGAGAAGCTGTTGCTGGCAGTCGAAGAAACTAACACTTTTGGAATTGAATAGGATTTTTTTTTGTTAATTTAAAATGGCAGTGCAAGTTTTTGTTGTAATATGTTGTCTAATTTCGTCAGCTTCCTGGTATTTATTTTTAATCAACCACTAAATGTGTTGATTTGTTTAATGTTGGAAAATTATTCATTTATTATATTTAAAATTTTTATGATAATAGAAATATAATTAATATTTTTTTTTTGAAAAAAATTGTTAACTAAACTGTACTATTTTTTGTTTTAAAATATTTCTTAACAAAATCTGTTTATACATTTTTTTTTTAATTTTGTCTCACAATCAACTTACACTGTCACCTATTTAAATCTCCATAAAGAATGTTAGTATAAATGTTTTTGTACTTCAACGCCATTCACAATATTTGAAGCATCAGCTGTACATTTTGTGTAAATATTAGTGAATTGATATATATTAGCTAGATGCTAGTTAGTGGCCACGTACAATGTGTACTTTAAACGCTTTTACTATATAACAAATATATTGTGGCTGTGAACGGGGCTCAAGTCCCATATTTAGTTTTATGCTTCTCACTAAATTATATAACAACCGGAAAACATTTGAAACTATTTTCTGTTGACCTAATTGGCTAAGTTTTACTTTTCAGTTTGTGGGGTTTAGATGAAAGAAGCAATTTTCTTAGGCTTTTTATTTTTGCTAAAACGAATGAACAGCACTTCCTAGTCAACTAATGTAATAAAATATGCTTATAGTAATCTTCAAAGGTCATCGCTCCTTCTACGTAGTTACTTACCTATTTATGTAATTAATATAACGTAATAATTGACAATGGATGTTGTTTTATTTGCTAATTGATGTTCCTTATTGTATAGTTGCTCAATGTGTAGTGTTGGGTATTTGACCGACATATTTATTATTATATGTAAAAATTAGGTATCTAAAGCTATTAATGATTTGCTTTTTGTAATTTAGTTCTATAACTATTTTGTGTTGTTTTCTTAATGATATTTGTCAAATACCCACTAACGATTGAGTATATCGGAACTCCAGATGTAATGTAAATAGATTATTTATTGTTTTTGTAATTACACTCAAGTGTAAGTTCATGTTTATTTTTGTAAGTAATAGCTATATTATGTTAACTACTATTGATTATTGTTTTATTATGAGTAAATTCTAAGCGACTTGTTTTGTGTGAAAGTGATCAAATGTGTCAATATACAATATTACTTACATAACATTGTGGTTTCATTTTTTTTATATCCTTCAGGATGTGGTCGGTGTGGTGTCAACTAATTGATTATACTTATTTAAAAACGCTTCAACCTTATCTAATAAACAATTATTTGTACTGTTTCAATAAGACTATGTTATTAGTTAACCTACTCCGCTCTTATCAGTTTACATGAAATAATAAAAAGATTCTGCAAGGGAGAGGAAGATAGATATATAATAGAAATTTGAAAGCAACATCATAAAAGGAAACTAGATTTGCAAATTAATAGTAAAATAATAACAATGAAGCAAAATTCACACATACAAAATGTTTATTTTTCAAGAAGTTTGTGTAACAACAAAAATCAACCTTGTTATTAAAGACCTTATCTTTTAAACATTTATAACTATTTACAGTTTAAAGTCTGCATCTGTCAACACAAACTCATGATACAAAATGCAAAGGGTTATTTTCTTCACAAATATTCTAAACTAAGTTGTGACAGAGTTATGTTACGGTGTTGTCACAGTCTGCCGGTTTAAACTTATCAGATATAATTACTTGTGGGAGTAAAGTCGTAAGCAGATGTGATTACAATACAAGCTACTGTTACCATATAGATTCATATATGCGTTACCGTCGGCTATTCGTTTGCAAAAGTAAAACAATCGTCCTCCCCCTCCCTCGCGCCCGAGTCACCGGAGTCACCCGGGGCACCCGGAGCTCGACAGAGAAGTTCCTTTCTAGATCAATTCGAGCCCCGCAGCTCCCTGCGGGTCATCGCTAATATCAACTGTCAAAAATGACTAAAACTGAATGTAATATAATACACACCTCTGTAAATATTTTGTATATTTACTTCAAAAATAACGGTACATACAATTTTCAATCTGTATCTCTATCGTACTTCGAAAGGGGAGAAGAACAGACTCGCCGCGAGTCTAACTCAGAGAGGGGAAATCCTTGTTGTCGTCGACCTTGGGCGGCGCGACCTGGCTGCGCGCCACCGGCCGCTGCTCCTCCTGCGGCGGCTCCTCGCGCGGCAGCCCGCGCCCGCGCCCGCGTCCGCGTCCGCGCCCGCGGCCCCCGGCGCCGCCGCGGCGCGTCACGTCGTTGAACGTGAACTCGATGCCCAGCACGCGCTTCTGGCGGCCCACGCGCTGCGGGTAGTCCGCCATGTCGTACTCCTCGTCGCTCTCGTCGTCGTGCTCGCCCTCCTTCTTCTTCTCGAGCATAACGAGGTTCTTCCACTGGCTGAGGTCCTCGCCCTCGCCCGCCTTGCGCAGGTTGTACTGCGGCGCGGTGCGCTGCGCGTTCCGGAGCGCCTTGTACTCGTCCAGCGTGAGCTCGCGCGGCTCCTCCTCGGCGGGGGGCGCACGCTCGGCCTCAGGCGGCGCGGCGTCGCCGGCCGCGGCCGCGTCCGCCGGCTTCTCCTCGGCGACGTCGCCCTCGGAGCCGGTCTTGTTGAGCTCGTCGAGGTCGTCCTTGATGGTGCCCCAGTTGTGGGGGCCGGCGCCCTCGCGCTTGTCGACGGGCTTCACGCCGGTCTTGTCGGAGCCCGACCGCCTGTCGAACTCGCGCTTGCCGCGGCCGTCGAAGCCGGGCCGGGGCCCACGCTGGCCGTCACGTGGCTCGCGCGGGGGCCGCGGGCCGCGCCGCTCGCCTCCCTCTGCGGGCGGGTTGTCCCCGAAGTTGCGCCGCTCGAAGTTGGGCCTCCGGTCGCCGAACTCGCGGCGGGGGGGCCTGGCGCCCTCCTTGCCCTCGACGGCTCCGTTTTGTGGGCGATCCTCACGACGACGCGGTCTCTCCGCATTGCGGTCGTTTGTTCGCGGTGGACCCTTGATCTTTTGTTGTTCGCCGGGTTTATTTTCTTGAGACTTCACATTTTGAGTTTCCTTGATACCTTTCCTCACAACGACGCTGGCGCCTTTCGGTTTGGCTTCAGGCTTGCCCTTATTTTCTTTTTCGGCCTCTTTGGTCTTTTTTTTAAGCTCTTTCGCTTGCTCCCGAGCTTTTATCGCATCAAGAGGATCGGACTCGTCGTCCAAAAAAAGAGCGTATCTGTTATCAATTCCCACACCGTAGGAATTCTCCATCGTGATCCTCTTGATGTTTTATTGACACAAAAACTAGATGTTAATGGATTAATTTCACACACTTAGTAAGGCGACATTTTGTCTTATTTTATTGATTTCATTTAATATGGCGGCCAAACGAACACACTACTACGCCATATGACGGCAAGAATAGAGAAAAGAATGAAAATGGCCGCACTCTATGTTCGTAATGTCTATGGCTGAAATCATAGACAATGTAACTTTTTAAATTATTACAGTAGTTGCATTTCTATGTCTTTGCCAAAGTAATCTATGGCAATTTCGCCTTATTTAATTATAATAAAAATTCATAAATGAAATGTTATTTAGAACAACACGAATGAAAAAAAACTTATATTTTTAATGGTTTATTTTTGTGAACTTTGCATACTTTGTAACTTTTGCTACTGTACAATATATTTACTCAAACCACGTTAATATTTAAATAATTTATATAAAAATAAAAAGGCTAATTACAAACAACATATAAAACGAAAATACTTCAGAAAGCATAACAAAACCAACAATTTTACGCCTAGTAGAATATTTTTATATTTAGCAAAAATTTTGAATCCAAGCCTGTGGTAAAGCGTAAGATCAGATATATTTTTTTCAAATTTAAGTCCATTTGTCGTAGCATGTTTTACTTGCACTTGCCGCCACCACCAGCTGGGCCCAGACAAGTATCCATTAGTAATCCACAAACGAGATAAGGATCACAGTCACCAGCTGGTCGTCGATCTTCCATGAAACCTTTTCCTTTTTTGTCAATATTTCTTTGCAATCTAATGGATGATTTTCTATTGGCTATTCCCCAAGAAAACTTTTCGAAGGGAGCGGTTTCAAATTTACCAGACAAACGCATACGATTTGTTTGTTCATCATTTCCGTAATTCACCATATGTTTCATATGATTTTTTTCAAGTCTCTTGATGCACTCTAGGATAAATTGATAACCACCATCATTACGCATTTTTTTTGTACTAAAGTTATGATGCATACCTACTCCTGGATGTTTAGGTCCCATTGGTTTTGGATGATAGGTAACAACTACACCGTAATCTTCTGAAACTCGTGACATTATATATCTTGACATCCACATATCGTCTGGAGCTTTAATGCCTATAGTTGTACCTATTTGCCATTCCCAGCAAGCATACATGACTTCAGCGTTTGTGCCCTCAAAATCGCATCCAGCATACAGGCAACCTTTAGTATGAGCTTCAGCAATATCTCTTCCTGCTATGTACTTAGCCCCAACTCCACAATAAGAAAATTCGTAATTAACAGCTGGAAAACCACCTCCCTTAGGCCAGCCCAAGCCCCAACCATCCATATCTAGCATTGTATACTCTTGTTCCAGCCCAAACCATGGTTCCTCTGATTTATGATGTTCACATAAATCGTTGCAAAATTTCCTATGATTGGTAGCAGCCGGCGCACCATCTCCCATATAAACTTCACAAAGAACCAGGACATGGGGTTCCAATCGGAAAGGATCTTTATAAACGGCTGCTGGTTTTAAGGAAGTATCCGAATTATCTGTAGTGGCCTGACCAGTGGAACTACCATCAAACGCCCATCCTGGAGCAGCATCAGCAGCATAAGGAGTACAATTCAAAATCCTGTCTTTACATCGCATATTTATTGCAGATCCATCTATCCAACAATATGTCGCTAACACCTTATTACAAGGCACAGGTAGTCTAATATATCTATCCATAACCTTTTTACTCATTATATGATTAATGGACTCTTTTAACATATACCTTTTGGGCGTTGTAAGGAGGCTCTTGTGTTTCCGAAGTAATGAAAAACATTTTAACATATTTTCCATTTCGCACTCAAATAGATTAACAAAAATTTACAAACCAAATTAAATATTTTTGAAATCAAAAACTTTCATAGCTTAAATGTTATACGATACAAAATTGTTAATGTTGAATACTTTTTTTAAAATTGAAAGACATTGCAAAATATACATAATTACATATAGAAGAATTTATTTTCAGCCAGTAATTTCAGCCAGCCCAATATTATTTTTTTATTATCATTAAAATCAATTTTAAATACTGTGTGACTATTATACAAATGTTACAAACAAGTTTCTGCTAAAAGTGAACACACCCTGTAGGGGTCACAATCACCAGCTGGTCGTCTATCCTCTAGAAAACCTTTTCCCTTTGTCGCAACACTCCTTTGAATTCTCACAGACGCTCCTCGGTCCGCCACAGCCCATTTACATGTCTCAAATGATGCAGTTTCAAATTTTCCAGTTAACCTTTTTTTATTTTCATCTCCATCTAAGAGTCCGTAATGTTTCATATATTTTGCATGTTGATCACATAAAATTTTACATACTCTTTCTATTTCCACAAGTCCGCCATCATTTCTCATTTTTTTAACACTAAAATTATGGTGGCATCCAATTCCTGGTTGATCTTTACCCATAGGTTTGGGATGGTAACTAATGATAGCTCCAAAATGCTCAGCTATTCTAGTCAATAAATATCGACTGACCCATAGGTCATCAGCAGCTTTAATTCCTAATGTGGTTCCAATTTGAAATTCCCAAGATCCTTTCATAACTTCTGCATTCGAACCACCATAATCCATTCCAGAATAAATACAAGCTCGAGCATGGCTTTCAACTATTTCTCTTCCAGCTACGTGTTCTCCGTTTCCACAATAGGAAAATTTAAATTTGCTCACCGGAAACCCACGAACTTTTGGCCAACCCAATGGCCACAAATCTGAGTCAAATATGGTATATTCTTGCTCTATACCGAACCAAGGTTCTTGGTCTGATATTTTATTTAGAACATTTGCACAATGAGCTCTATAATTTGTCTTTGTTGGCGTACCATCTCCGTGAAATGTTTCACATAACACAAGGATATGTGGGCCTTTTCTGAATGGGTCTCTATATATTCCACAGGGTATTAAAATTGTATCAGAATTGTCTGTTTTCGCCTGGCCAGTAGAGCTTCCATCAAATGCCCATTTTGGTAGCATAGCCAAACTGCATGGTTCTTCGTTTAAAATTCTATCTTTAGATCGCAGATTAATGCCACTGCCATCAATCCATATATATGTAGCAAAAATTTTGTCTTTCGGTAAAGGTAAATTGATGTAATGGTTATAATAAGAATTTATTGGGGTCCTAATATTTGCTACTCCAGAAGTAAAATTCTCTTGGGATATGTTGCGGATTTGTAGACGTAACAATGAAAGAGATTTTTGCATATTTTTATTATATTGTAAAAATTTAAAAAACATGATAAAATAAATATATAGTGATACTTAACAAAAAATATTCTATTTACATATTATAAACACTAAACTTAATCTACTTGGCTTAAAAAATCTAGTAGGCTTATATAGTCACTATTACAATTTAAAGCAAAAAAACAATGTCAAACAAATATAATGAATATAAATATAGTACAATACTTAGAATAGTATTACATATATTATTTTAAATATTATAAGAAAAATAGAGTGCACTTCGTTTTTTCGATATTGAAATACGACACCACTTTAGAAAGTCATAGACAAGTAGACATACGTTTATTTTAGTGATTTATCTGTCAATATCAAAATTCACGCATTTTGTACTTTTGTACCTTGTAGTGCTCTTTGCTCTGTAAATATTTTTAGATATTTATAGTTTAAATGACCAATATAATGAAGAATGGAAACGTAAGTATATATATATAAAAAAATAATATTGTTTTCTAAAGTTTTTTATACATAAAAATAATGGCGCAAAATTTATTAAAATATTTTCTTAAAATAAGTATAAGTAACACACGATCTGGGGCAACTTATTGTTTGTATTAACATTTTATCATCGCTCAATTCATTCAAAGTTCATAATAACATATTTTCATGCATCTTAAATTTATTTTTCGTATATTTTAATTCATAAAATATTTAAGGAATGGCATTGTACTAATCAAGTAGTAATTAAACAGTGAATATTTTTTACCTAGTGTATTAAGTAAGTACTGATTATTTCTTTATGTTTATTAATTTTTTGCTTAACATAATTATTTAGCTAAAGTATTGCTTCTAATCATATCATCCCCATTTTCAGTATTAAGGCTAATGCAGCTTTTCTATGCAACTATGAAGTTATGCAGATATTACAACAATTGAAAGATGCCACACAAAAAAAACATAAGCGGGAAAGCTCATTAGCCACAGTTACCTATGAAGTATGTATAGATTTTCTTAAATATTTATTAATTTTATATGTATTTTATGATAATATAACATTTTTAACTTTTTTATTGTGTTTTTATTGAGACTTGTGATTTTAATTTTCAGACAGTACATTATTTACAAGATACAGAATGTAAAAATCAAAGTGCAGAACGCATTCAGAAGTTTCTGGAAGCAATGAAAAATTTTAAATTGACAAAATGTGAAAAGCTAATGATGGTAAACACTCCACCAAGAACAGAACTGGAAATCCAATTGGTAAATTTGTTTTACTCATCTTTTGAAGAAAACTCAACTGCTTTTTATACAACCATTTCTCTTATATTTTTTTGAATACAAATAAATTTTATCAATCATTTTACAACTACAAAATTACATATGAATCCTTA
>JAKGSA010000203.1:154138-305258 GCA_033558755.1 Philaethria dido | reverse complement strand
GAATACAAATAAATTTTATCAATCATTTTACAACTACAAAATTACATATGAATCCTTATTCTATAGGATCTAACTATAGGATTCCAAGGTGCATTTGTTTGTCAAATTTAAAATGAGATTTTTATATAGAATTTTTTTTTTTAACTTCACGCTGTATCCCGCATATAGCAGGGTAGGCAGAGAGGGCCTGAGAACCTAGTGTTAAGACACTCCATTCTCCTACAACAATTATAGAAAAATATTACATATAAATTAATATTGTTAGAGTTCTTCTTTCCATGTTGAAGATGGCAATGTGATGTAATCTAGATTTAATATCAACTTCTATCAGAAGATGGGATAGTTGATTCTGTGCTGCATTCATTTTCATGTCACATTAATGTTAATGTTATAAATTTTAATATATTTTTAATTTTTACCCATATATTTTTCAGATTGTCCAAGAGAGTGAAGAAAGATTGTCTGAAGAGAATGTTAGCAAAATAATAGACATTGTAAATGAATTTCTACCAGCTAGCTCTTAATACTTTTATATTTATGTTAAAGTGCTTTATATTAAGGTAATATTTAAGTTTTTATATTAAAATAAGGCTTTTTATTAATATTTTTTTGTATTATTTTCCATATATTTGTACAATCATTAAAATCTAAATTTAAAAAAGATTCATCTAAATTAATTTTTGAATATCATAAACTAGAGCAGTTTTTTTAAGTAACAAGTTATTGATATTAACTTTTAAATTCATTTTTTTCTGCAATAAATTTCCCTTTTCTTCCTTTTTCCTAGAAGAGGAATTTATTTTTTTCTACCTTTCTAAAGTTTGAATTTGCACTTTCATTATTTTAAAAGAAATGATTTAATATTAAAATAAACTTAAACAAAATTCAAAGTTCAAAACCAAACAAGTATATATCCAGATTTAGATTCATGAAATAAAAAGAAAATAATTTATCACATGAATAATATTTAGCACAAATTATTATAAGAATGCAAAATTTAAACATTTTTTTTTAATAATAAAAATCTTTACATTCTTAGTAGTTTGTGAATATTTTTATGATATCAATTATTAAGGTCACATAGTTTTATCTATTGCGAATTGTGATATAACCATTTTTTTGTTTGTATACATTTAAATATTTTAAAAGAAATAAATAAAATTTTGGCCTACATTCATCTTTCTCAGGATAAAGGGGCTTAACCAAAAGAATAAGTAAATACGAAGGATTTACTTTGTATTGTTAAGACGGTGTTTCCGTTGCATCTTTGTGAAGTTTTGTTAAACGGGTTTTATGGCGATTGTTCCACAAATTTGATATTAGTACATAAATACCAATACATACATACATAGCTTCACGCTGTATCCCGCATATAGCATGGTAAGCAGAGGGAACCTAGTGTTAAGACACTCCGTTCCCCACTTTCCGCCGAATTGAGGCATTGCGTACTGAGTGGCGGAACTCTACGCCGCTCTTTGCCTTGTTACCAAACTCAGGAAATGAAAAATTCCATTTCCTGGAGAGGGAATCGAACCCACAACCTGTCGCGTTTACAGTCGCACGCTTGTGCCTCTGCGCCACGACAGGCGTTCACGTTCACAGTGGCGTCGTTGATATTAGTATTTAAATAATAAAAATTATTGCCAATTTATTGCATTTTATATAATATGTCAAATCATTATGAAAATACATTGTACCCTTAATGAACAAATGTGTCATTTTAATAAGAAACATATAAATTATTAATAACTAAGATTTATTTTTATTTATTTATTTATTACATTTATTTACAGTAAATGTTGACATTCCAAAAGAAAATAGACTTAAATGAGCAAAAAAACCGCTGGAATGTCAGGTTTTGTGAGTCCTTGGATATCTCACTAGGATTCCCTGTGCGGAGATATGCAATGATTCCTAAACGGACTATGTGTAGTACTGTTAATCTTAACAAAAAAGAAATCTAATTTCAAATATAATGCACTAATAAGCTAAATTATTATGAACAACACAAAAACAGTTGGATCTTATATATTATACTAAATTTTAAATTAAAAAGAATAATTAAAATTTACCCAAAAAAAAAGATTTTTGAAGTCAATTCATATGTTATCTCACTATGTTACTATCAAAGATTATTCGATGAATATTGATAGTTGCCTTATGTAATGTTAGCAATGAATTTCATAATTTGCGCCTGTCATCGCAAAATCAGGCCATTAATCAAAAAAAAAAAGAATTTCATAGTATTTTCGTTTAAAAATACATACATACTTCTATTATAGTTTCTTTAGGGTGAGCTAAATTACTTACTCTTTACTAGTTTTATAGATCTATTAAAGAAAATATTTCAAAATATACTTACTTATTTTTAAGCATTTCTAATATAAAGCTTTTTTTATATTTTTCAGTTATTCCTGTCAATACTCAGAAGACATTCCAAGCAAGCGCCTATAATGACTCGACAAGGTATTTTTACAATTTTTTATTAATATTTAAATTATTAAAAAAAAAAATTAAAGTGGGGAACGGAATTGTTGAAAGAGAATGGAGTGTCTTAACACTAGGTTCTCTGGTTCCCTCTGCCTACCCCGCTATATGCGGGATACAGCGTGAAGTTAAATAAAAAATGATTTTAATTATTAGCACCTTTATATATACAGCATAGGATACGAGTATACAGGATAGTTAGTGCCAATGCCCTTCGTTTTCGATTGTCTGCTAGAATTCATAACATTGCATATTGAAAAACGAAACTCAACGCCGCGCTTTGTCTTACTAGACCAGAGAAAAATGAAAATAATTTAAATATAATTATTCCCCTGAGTGGGAATCGAACCCACAACCAATGCGTACAGTCTCTATGCATGGAACATATGTAAGCTATGAAATATGAATAAACGATTTATAACGATTAAACGATGCCATAGATAGGCCATTTCGTCTGACCATATATTGATTTTATATTTACGGTCTACAATCAGCCACCATTTTCGTTTGCGAAAAAGGACAAACAAAATATTTTGGACACTATTAGCTATATACATAATTATATTTTAAGTTCTAATCTCAGTTAAGGAGCAGAAGAAAAATAATTGTAATAATGCAGAAAATTTAATAAACGTACGGACTTGTCAGAGAAGATAATATTATTTTTTTTACTTTCCACCAGATTGAAGTATTGCGTGCTGAGTAGCGGAACTCAACGCCGCGCTTTGCCTTGTTACCAGACCCAGAAATGAAAATACTAAATATTATTTCATTTCCTGGAGTCGAACCCATAACCTGTCGTGTTTACAGTCGCACGCTTGTGTCTCTGCGCCACGAGAGGCGATAAAAATATATAAATAATAATATATCAATTATATGTAATAATTTAATTTTATGATTATTTCAGTATCAAATCTTCTGTTGTACAAACGTGATGCGAGTCCGCCATCTTGTGCAGTTATGATGATGGCAGACATTTTGGGTTTAAAACTGGACTACAATGAACCAGATTTATTGAAATTAGAACATAAATCTGATGAATTTAAAAAAGTAAGTAATAATAAGTTGATGTTGAAAATGGTATAATAGTAGTAACAAGGACTCGAACCCACAACCTGTCGCGTTTACAGTCGCACGCGTTTACCTCTGCGCCACGACAGGCATTATAATAAAATTATATCATATATTATGAGTAAAATATATATTTTTAATAACCGCACAATTTTTTAAAATGGTGGTAGGAAAATGTACATTCTCATTTTAATAGTTAGAATACTAAGAATTAATATTATTTTTAATTTAAATAAAATGTTATTAACTTAAGTTATATACATATACATATATATTGGATTGATGTTTCAGATAAACCCGATTGCAACAATTCCAGTGTTAAAAGATGGCGACTTTTATATATCAGAAAGGTAAATATTATAATTTTAGAAGTGATTCTTCTTTGAATACATATTTTATACATAAGGTAGTCATTCATTTTTAAAGCTATGTGATACTTGTGAAAACAACATCTAATTCTGCTTAATATTTCGGAATATAATGAAGATATTCGTATATCAAATTTTGTTTTCATCTTCATGGTTTTTCCAACAGAGTGGACAGAAAGAACATAGTGTTCAGAAGAGCGAGATAATAAAAATAATTTAAATATTATTTATATTTACCCCGAGTGGGAACCGAACCCACAACCAATCGCGTCTACAGTCAGAAACTCCCCTTCTCCCCTATCTTTAATGAAATTTTGTTTAATTAAATAAAAACCCATTAAAGCTAATGCCTCAAGTAATACGCTAATCTTGTAATAAGAATTGGGCTTTCCCTCATAAACTTTTAATTGAAATTTTAAAGGAAAATCCTAAACTACGTCACTGTAATATCAAGTACAATTTATTATAGGTACCTACATTTTAGACAAAGGAGCATATTTTTTGCTTCACGCTAATATAGCAGGGTAGGCAGGGGGAACCTAGTGTTAAGACACTCCGTTCCCCACTTTCCGCCGAATTGAGGCATTGCGTGCTGAGTGGCGGAACTCAACGCCGCGCTTTGCCTTGTTACCAAACCCAGGAAATTAAAATAAAAAAAAATTCATTTCCTGGAGTGGGAATCGAACCCACAACCTGTCGCGTTTACAGTCGCACGCTTGTACCTCTGCGCCACGACAGGCATTAAAGCAGCTTTTTAGTAAGATATTAGAATATTAGGTAAATCAAATGCCCCTAAACCCATAACAGCAATAATTTTGCTAATATAAGAGATTCTTTTTCAGTCAGTATTTTTTTTAGTTCTTGTGCTAAGTATTGTTTTCCTATTTCAGTCATGCGATCATAAAGTACCTTCTCGGTAAATATGGCGGAGAGCAGCAAGAGAAGTTGTATCCCAATGACTTACGCACTAGAGCTGTTATTGACCAGTGTTTGTTCTTTGATGCCAGTACATTTTTTATTAGGTTGAAAACTGTTGCGGTAAGAAATATTGAAGTTCTGCATTTATATATTTACATAGAATTGTAATGTTATATTGCTATTTATGTTAAACTATGTATTTATTATAACGTGAAGAAATAACTTTTTAGCAAATTTTATAAGGAAAAAAAGTGCAAAGTGCCTATTTTTTTCATAAAAATGCACAAGAAATAAATTTTATTCATAGCTTAGCTAGCTTCACGCTGTATCCCGCATATAGCAGAGTAGGTAGAGGATACCTAGTGGTAAAACACTCCGTTCCCCATTTTCCACCGAATTGAGGCACTGCGTGCTGAGTGGTGGGATTCAACGCCGAACTTTGCCTTGTTACCAAACCCAGGAAATCAAAAATTCCATTTCTTGTAGTGGGGATGGAATCCACAACCTGTCGCGTTTAAAGTCGCACGCTTGTGCCTCTGCGCCACGACAGGCGTAATGTCATTCTTAATCCTTTCTAATATTATAAATGTGATAGTAACTCTTTCTGTCTGTCTGTCTGTCTGTTACGCTTTCACGCCTAAACCATCGAACCGATTTTGATGAAATTCGGTATAAAGATAGCACTGAACTTGAGAAAGGACATAGGATACTTTTTATGGTGAAAAAAAGGGTGGAAGAGGTTGAAATAGGAGATAAAAGTTTGCATGGAAGTTCCTTATTGTCAAACATAAAATCATGTAAAATTGTTCAATTGTTTACAACTTTCACACCTAAACCACTTAACCAATTTTGACAAATAGTCTAAACCTTCGGAAAGACTGTAGGCTACTCCTTACCATGTCGCGCGATATAACCGAGTTCCACGCGGGCGAAGCCGCGGGCGGAAAGCTAGTTATAAATAAATATTACACACGCCACCGTGAGTTTACATATAGTTCTTCATCCAACCATCGCATCTACAGTGTTACATACATACTTGGTTTAAGTTATAATAATATCAAAAAATATATTTTGTTATAATCATATACTTGATCTTTAAAAAAACAGTTGCTATGTTACTGGAGGAAGGCCATGTAAAAAGCTTCAGGGTGATAAATGTGGATGAGCATTGGAGAATGTAAGGCTTGCCGTTCTTTCTCTAAAAAATAAAAATAATGACATAAATCTGTCTGACGCCCGTCGTGGCGCAGAGGCACAAGCGTGCGACTGTAAACGCGACAGGTTGTGAGTTCGATTCCTACTCCAGGAAATGTTAGTATTTTCATTTGCTGGGTTTGGTAACAAGGCAAAGCGCAGCATTGAGTCCCACCACTCAGCACGCAATGCCTCAATTCGGTGGAAAGTGGGGAACGGAATTGTTCTAAGAGAAAGGAGTGTCTCAACACTAGGTTCTCAGGTTCCCTCTGCCTACCCATACAGCGTGAAGTTAAAAAAAATCTGATATTTTCTTTTCAGCTACCAACACTTCTGCAAGGTCTACCAGGCCCCTCCCCACAAAACTTAGCCGACATCGACGAAGCATACGCAGTGTTAGAGGCGTATCTACAGAAGAACAAATACATAGCCGCTAACCACTTCACTATAGCAGATATATCTGTCGGTTCCACCGCTGTTGCTATGCAAGCTATACATAAATTAGATGTTAATAAGTAAGTCATTTTTAATATTTTTTCTGAGAAAACATAAATTAGTGCCTTAGCAAAATATTCCATTCGTCATTTTTATTTCTCATTTAGTATTTGATTGTATTAACACATTCGCGACCGCTGATGTGAATTCACATAATTTCAAATATATATATATTTTTTTTAACTTCACGCTGTATCCCACATATAGCAGGGTAGGCAGAGGGAACCTGAGAACCTACTGTTAAAACACTCCGTTCTCTTACAACAATTCCGTTCCCCACTCTCCGCCAAATTGAGGCATTGCATGATGAGTGGCGGAACTCAACGCCACGCTTTGCCTTGTTACCAAATCCAGGAAATGAAAATACTAATATTTCCTGGAGTGGGAATCGAACCCACAACCTGTCGCGTTTACAGTCGCCCGCTTGTGCCTCTGCGCCACGACAGGCGTTATTATTTCAAATTATTATATTATATTTTCCACATTGTTATTTCAAAACAAATTTTATACTATTTATCCTCCCCTTGACGATACAAGTTTGTGGCAACCAGCTTCAGAATTTCATTACATTTGCCGTACTCAGAATTTGAAACGTAGAAAAATAGGCGCGAATTTGTTAAAATGGCGGAAACTAATGTAATTTGTTGTTAAATCAATTATCAGATTGGGGAAATGACAATAATTTAATTTTAGTGAGAGAGAAGTTCTCTCTTACTAAAATCGTTAATCTGTTTTGCATTTTTCGTCCGAAATTAAAACATTGTATGTTGAGTGGTGGAACTCATCACCGCGCTTTGTCTCTTACCTTAGCTTCCCGCTAATGAAAACAATTTAAATATATCCTTCTCTTGAGTGGAAAACGAACCCATGACCATCCCTATACGCCACTATGGAGCAAATCTTAAACATATACTTATATAAACTAAAAACATTAGTAACTTTGCTTTCTTTTCCATCAGGTTCCCAAGGACCGTTGAGTGGATTGCTCTCCTCAATAAAGAAAGTTGCTTCCAAAATGTCAGCGCAGGGTTTGCCCTATTTGGAAAATTAATGAATATATTCTGGGAGAAAAATAAACAATAAATATATTTATTGAATCTAAGAGTGAATAATGTGACCAATTTAATGTATTTCAAAAAATGTATAGTTATAACAAATAAATAATATATACTAGTGTATATTGTAATAATTTTACAAAATATATATATTTTTACAATTTTTATTATGTATTACTTTGTGTAATAAATATTTTTTACAATTTATTATTTTATTTATTTTATTTTATTTATTTATTTTATCTTCATACCTCAAGCTTTTTTATTTTAACAGGCATTTATAATATTCTTGCAAGATTCTTTAGTAAACTAACCGACTAACTTGTATTGTACAATTCCTGCCTCTTTTATTGTATATGTTTTAGCTTTGGTTCAACAATATATATTTTTTATGTATATTTAATATTGTCAAAATAAATAACTAAAAAATGTCTCCAGAGAGAATCTAGGACTTTCTAACCCAGCATTTCCCAGCCTTTTTTAGTCCACGGACCCATAGGAAATCAAGCACAGTTTTCACGGAGCCCCTTAATAAAATAATAATACATATTTTAGTTAATACAGATACAAAAAAAAGCAAATACAGAAGGTAATTATAACTTTTTATTATGAAAAATGTAAAAAAAAAATATGTGAAAATTGGTGTTGCTTTTTTGCCGCCCTTTTGCATTTAATGAGCGATTTATGTATGGTCCAGAGATGACACCGCGGACCCCAATGCTTATACTCGCGGACCCCAGGGAACCGCGGACCACAAGTTGGGAAACGCTGTTCTAACCCATTGTGAGTTAATTTTAGAAATAAGAATTGCTGTAAAACAAATGTCTACATTTGTTTTTGGCATTAAGTTTTCAAAATCTAGTCTAATCTACTAAGTTACAATCAGCTGTTTTAGGATTTTTAAGTATCAAACACCCAAGGAACATAATATCTTAATATCAAATAATTGTAACACCCAACTTTCAGATTTATAATATTAGATTATATTATTTCTTTTTAATTACTCATCATTGATTACTTTACAGTAATTCGTTAAGAGATGGCGTGATTATTTCTTATTTAAAGTTCGCTTCAGTATCAGTTAATCAATTAGAATCTATTATTAGGCAAATTGTATAATTAAATCCATATTCATTGTTATAAATGTGAATGTTTGATTGTTTGTTACGCTTTCACGCCATAACTACTCAACTGACTATCATGAATATAAACTTGAATTGTTCTTAGAGGTATTAAATTAAAACAAAGGATATAGGATACGTTTTATTAAAGAAACTATTAAAAAAATATTTATTGTGGTAGATTGTTTATCAAAATGCTTTATTATAAATGAATTAACGCATATACGTATTATAGACTATATATTTTGTTACATATGTACATAGTATGGACTATCATCGACCACGCGAGCGAAACCTCGGGTAACAACTAGTATATAATAAAAATGACGATCACTCTACCGCAATAGATATAACATTTTTTTTTTTTTTTTTTTTATGGATACCGGATGGCAAACATGTCAAATCATTCTGAAAATACATTCTATGCTAAAGAAAATTCGATTATCATTTCCATAAATAATCATAATCGTGATTAAAATAATAATCATATACTTTTACCTTATTAATTATCAATAATAATTATATAATCATGAGTTATCTTACTACGTTACACTATCAGAGATTATTCGATAAGTATTGATAGCTGCTTTACGTAATGTTTCAATGACTTTCATAATGTTTTCAGTTAGTTTTCAAATACATACTTGAAATACAGCGTACTTGTCTTTAAGGTAGGTAATATTTTAACAATTAAATAATAATATTTTCCTTAGTTACAATTTATTTAAATATTATTGTGGTCATTTGTCAGTATCTTAAAATTATTGAAAAAGTTAATTCTAAATTACTTAATATATTTACTTTGTATCATGGATTTATAATATTATAATTTGTATGATGTTTTTTATCATTTCAGTTAATTCTGTCAATAGTTACCAGGCATTTTAAGCAATCATCTATAATGGCTCAACAAGGTATTTTGAGTGCTTTAATAATATTTTAAAAAATCATTTTAAAAAATATATTAGCTGGGTTCACGCTTTTTCCCGCATAGGTTAGTCAGAGATAATTCTTAGTATTACGACATTCCTTTCTCCACTTTCCGTGAAAAATCTATATTAGGGGAACATAACGCCTCGCTTTATCGTTCTAAAGCAGGAAAATATATATATTTTTTTAAATGTGTCATTTTTTTTGAAAAGTTTTTGATGAAATGGATATTCTTATAGTTATATCACAGTATATCTTATATGAAGTTTATATTTTGTTCCTACGTAATAATATTGACTGACAATACTTACACCTTTATGTTAATTGAAAATTTAAAAGAACTTGTAACAGCCTATTTACAAAAAATATTTAGATTTATAAAACCAACCAACGACAATTGTAAAATAATTGTAATGGTCTTGACTGGGTAAAGGCCGTTTTCCAGATCACCAAATTCACAATAAATTAATATTTAAATTTTTCACGTATGAACTAACAATATTATTTCAGGATCAAATCTGTTGCTGTACAAACACGATGCCAGTCCGCCATCTAATGCAGTTATAATGTTGGCCGATATTTTGGGCTTAAAGTTGGACTACAGTGAACCAAATTTACTGAAATATGAAAATAAATCTGCTGAATTTAAAAAAGTAAGTGATAAGGCCATTTGGTAGCTTTAAGTATTTTGCTAAAGGATTTTCTAATTAAATTTTGTATATAGTAGAACCACGGATACGGGGTTCCGATTAACCAGGGTTTCAAGGGGCCAATTGATTTATTTATAAGATTTTTTTAACATTTTTTTACGATTTATTTTATAGATCACATTTATTTTATATTTATTTTATAATAAATTGTAATTGTTCTTAACGTTAATGAAATAAAATACTGGATAGAAAAACAAGGCATGCATTATCATAAGTTTGCGGTTACTGTTAGTCCAATTCATTTTCTAGATACTAAATATTACAATTCGATTATCCGGGGTTTTTGATTATCTGTGAACCCCCCCGTACCCTACATTACTCCGGATAATGGAGGTTCTACTGTATTTTTATTTAAAAAAGCAACTGGTAGTTTCTCATTGTGTCTTCTTAGCGGGATGGGCTCGATGGAACATGAAAAAGTGTTTATAAAATCTAAAATTGATAAAGAATAGATAGAATGTATTTTAAATTAATAGATTGTGATGAAAATATCAATATCAGTAGAAATAGATTTCCATGGCATATCAATTTTACCGGATAACTCAAATTATCAAATCAACTAGCTAGATCAAATTTTTTGAAGGAAACCGTTTTATAGTAACATTTATTATTGATACTAGATCTATTCATTTTTACTGTTAGAGGAGTTTATTGTACAATTAGCTTAAATCACTATAGAACCGATAGTTAAGTATAATATTTTTTAATTTAAATATTGGGTTAATATTTCAGATAAACCCGATTGGAACAATTCCAGTACTAAAAGATGGCGATTTTGTTGTAGCACAAAGGTAAATATAATTTAAGATTCTCAATGGAACGATGGTGTTATATAAGACAGTCTTATTCGTTTTTAAACTATATATATTTGCAAGCAGCATCTAATTTTGTTTAGTATTTCGTAACAAAAAAGTATAGGGCATTTATGTATGTCGAATTTTGTTTCACCTAAAACAATATTTAAAAGCAAAGCTACTTTAACAAAGCATGTTTGGGCAAAGAGAACCAAGTGTCAAGAAACTCTTCTTCACTGAGTATAAATACAATAATTGTTACACTATGATATTATATCTTAATATATTTTTAATCTGTGGTAGAAAGTTTTGGCGGTAAAGGTCAATGAGCGCGTGTCATTCGAATGAGATTAAACGAAGTGGTAACTTAGTGTAATTTAGGTGAATTTATAAATATATAATTGTTAATTATCAGTTTTGTCATATTGAAATTCCTTCTGGGCGTTTTATAATACAACAGTTTTAAATATAACAGTTTAGATCGTGAACGTCATAAACTGTTAAATGCACTTATTTTAAAATAATGACGCCTACCAGGAAAAGAAAGAAAATTTAAAACTTTTTATTTTTTTTATATCTAAGATTTTAATAAAAAAGAATCCCGACTTGAAATAAAATGTAAACTATTTCTAATAGTTCTAAAACCACTAGTTAGATCTTATCTATATTTAAACGTCTATGTCGGAAGCACTGGCTATCATATGAAAATAGGATAATTAAAATTGGTCCATCCAGTAAAAAGTTATACGGTAACGCAGTCGAATTGATAATCTCTTCATTTATTTTATTTATTCATGGAAATACTTTTAAGCTATTCTTGTATTTATTTTATTATTTATTGCATTGAAATATATACTATTTCATTTTCACATTTTTGTAATATATTTTCCCTTAAAAGTTCAATCAAAACGTTTTAATTATGAGGAAAGGTTGATTCTTATTATAACATTAGCTTATTATTTAAAAACTAAAAATTATTAATTATTATTTTAATATGTTGGTAATTTTCTGAGGTCATGAGAGTTCAAATCATAGTTAATTAAATTAATTTAATTATTTTTAATTAAATTTCTTTGCATGCGTAGGTTTTTTAACTTATATGACACATATATTTATCCTCCATAATGTAACTATTTTCAGTATTTACGTAATGAAATCACAACAGAATAAAAATTCTGTTTTAACTTCTTTTTCACACAGATGTAAAATGAAGTGATAGTTTTATCACTTCATTTTTTTGCTTCACGTTGCATCCCGCGTATAGCAGGGTAGACAGAGGGAACCTGAAAACCTAGTGTTACGACACTCCGTTCTCTTTTTAACATTTCTGTTCCCCACTTTCTGCCGAATTAAAGCCTGTCGTGGCGCAGAGGCACACGCGAGTGACAGCAAAGGAAGTTGTGGGTTCGATTCCCACGTCAGGAAATGAAAATATTAAATGATATTTAGTATTTTCATATCCTCGCTTTAGTAACAAGGCAAACGCGGCGTTGAATTCCGCCACTCACCACGCAATACCTCAATTAGGCGGGAAGTGGGGAATCTTTCTTTTTTATTTTTGTAATGAAATCTGTGTGAAAGAGAAGTAGGTAAAAGTGGGAATAAAACTCACTTAAATTATTTATTTCTAATTTCAATGAAAATAATTAAATAAGTACTGTCTAAATAAATGAGGGAAAACCCGGTATCAACAAGGGCTCACAAGCTGTCTGCGTCTATTTCAATCTAATCTACTTATTATAGGTACTTAAAGCTTTATTAGGAAAAGGACACATTTTCCTATAATAATATTTGCCATTAGTTTAGATATTAACTTGTGTGGGGAAAGGAATTGTTGAAAGAGAACGGAGTGTCTTAGCACTAGGTTCTCGGGTTTCCTCTGCCTACCCTGCTCTATGCGGGATACAGCGTGAAGTAAAAAAAAACTTGTGTACAAGTAATGAATGTAGTAGGGTTTAACTTTGGACTTCCAGAATTCCTGATCTAGAAGCTTATGGATTTGTACGGATGTTACGAATTTTGTTATTAGCATAAAAATAAAGTAGAGAATATCATTTCTTTATGAAAGATCTAAGAAAATAATTTTATAGATTTTTTTTATATAATTTTTTTTCCATTATGATTACAGATATTGTCAAATTACTTTTTTTCTATTTCAGTCACGCAATCATAAAGTACCTTCTAGGTAAATACGGCGGAGAGCAACAAGAGAAGTTGTACCCGAGTGACTTACGCACTAGAGCTATTATTGACCAGTGTTTGTTCTTTGATGCCAGTATATTTTTCATTAGGTTGAAAACTGTTGCGGTAAGGAATATTGAAGTTCTGCATTTAATTTTTAATATATAATATGAAATATATTCCAATAAATATGAAATCTATTCCAACGTATGCAAATCATATCTACCTATCAGTGGCAAGGCATCCATAGAACTCGATTCTTAAATTATTTTAGTAGTAGTAATTAAGTTAGGTAAGCCTAACTTTTCAAAGTACAAATATGAAACCTAAAAAAAGGCTCGCCAAGAAAATGTGGAGCTCGAAAAACAAAGTCAAACAAGGTGTGAAAGCTAAAAAAAAGTCGCCAGAAAAATATTGGGCATAAAATTGCAAAAATTTAAAGAAGAAATTACGCAAGAAATTACGAAATACCTTAACATCCTGTACTTATTTCCCTAAATATATCGGCTTCCCTAAAAATTACCGGCTTCCCAAAATATATATACCGGCGCCCCTAAATATACATCGGCTTCCCTTAATTTACCGGCTTGCCTACCTAAAATTTTCACCCCTCGCCACTGCTACCTATATATTAATATGTGACAGAAGAAGTTTTGATAGAGGAATAGGAAATAGAGTAGGAAATTGGAATAATTAATGTTTGTTTTAAAAAAAAGTTCAGAAAATCAATAACCTTCACAATGTTTGGAATACATTAATTTAATATAACAAATGCTACACACTATCATATGTCGGTCTATATAGAGTGTAGTGTATCTAGTAATTATTAATTCTTTCTATATATAAATATTTACATCATTTTACGTTATTTTACAAAGCGCTTTTATATTAAAAATTGTACACACATTGACATCATACATACATACATAGCTTCACACTGTCTCCCGCATATAGCAGGGTAGGCAGAGGGAACCCAGTGACACTCCGTTCCCCACTTTCCGCCGAATTGAGGCATAGCGTGCTGAGTGGCGGAACTCAACGCCGCGCTCCACATTGGCATCAAAAAAGGTGTATTTTATTTTTATTTTTTTTCAGCTACCAACACTACTGCAAGGCCTACCAGGCCCTTCCCCGCAGAACTTAGCCGACATCGAGGAAGCATACGCAGTGTTAGAGGCGTATCTACAGAAGAACAAATACATAGCCGCTAACCACTTCACTATAGCAGATATATCTGTCGGTTCCACCGCTGTTCCTTTGCAAGCTATACATAAATTAGATGTTAATAAGTAAGTTAACTTTTTTGTTTAGCTTCACGTTTTTTCTCATAGAGGAGGAAAGAACTTAAAGTGAAGACATATCGCACCTTTACTATTATAGGGACCTAATCAAAAAACTCATGATTTGGATTTTTTGCCACGAAACGATCTTTATCGACTTTGATTAAAACAATATAGATAATATAGATTAAAATATAATTTAACAAAAAAAAATATAGTTGCAAAAAACTTAAAAATACAAATCTATATTGACGTTTCCCAAAAATTTATATTTTTTAAATAGGTCACTATAATTGTAAAGGTGCGATATCATTTTTCATTTTCGCACGAACTCGACACATTACTTTGTTCTTATCAAGGCGTAGAAATAAAAATAGTTAAAAAATAATCATTCTCCACAATTGTTGGAGTTTACTTTTGTATTATGTACCCACAACCTATCGGGTTCACAGTCAAAGTTTTATGTATGTATTATTAAATATAACCTAGATACGTAAATAAATATTAATTTGCTGTCTTTTCATCAGGTTCCCAAGGACTGTTGAGTGGCTTGCTCTTCTCAATAAAGAAAGTTGCTTCCAAAACGTCAGCGCAGGGTTTGCCCTATTTGGAAATTTAATGAATATGTTCTGGGAGAAAAATAAACAATAAATCTTGTATTATATACATCTAATAATGTATATTTAATATTTCCACATTTTTTTTAACAATTTCTATAATATACAACTTCTTCTAATAAATATAATTTACAATATTAATTGGTTTTTCTTTTATTTATTCAATATATCGTTTTTTATCTCATTTTTTTAACGATACAGTAGCTTAGTAGACATATTTATTGTTTTAATTTTCTTGATGCATTTAAAAAGTTCTCAAGAAATTCTTGTTATTTTTATTGCATAGTACATGTGGTGTTAACCTTAATATAGCTTTACAATTATCACTTTTGGGTCAATAATGTATCTTTTTGTTTAATCCCACCACAAAGAACCGAGAATAACGTTTCCTAATATCAGTCGGCAGTCCTTTTTAGAAATACTATTTATTATAAGGAAATGGAACTCACAACGATTCGATTGGATTTCGGATCCAAAACTTTGATTAAAAATCCCGTCCGTCAACAGATAAATTTTATACTAATTAAGAATTAATTTACCTTGGTTCGTCAACAGATGGCGCTATATAGATTATTTAGATTTCTAATTTTATAGTTCGCTTCATATCGAAAAGAATTTAATTAAAGCTTGAAAAGTTTATTATTATTATATAATCTTAACGTAGTGTGAAATAATGTTGAGAATAATACTACTTTTACAATGTAGTTTTATTAAAATAAATATTGTGAAAAGCTTCATAACATGTATATTAAAAATGTAAAGGACAGAATTAAATGCATTAAATGTTTTAAATTATAAAATAATTAAAAATATATTAATATAAATATACAGCTATTTTTCGTTATCTTATTTACAATATAAATTGTAAAAAATATGAGTTTGGCAAAGACTTTACTGCCATCTATGAACCAATAGAAAAAGTTTTATCAGTTACACAGTATTATATTTTAATAATGAAACTAAATAATGTATTAAAATTTATGTGATTCTCTTAAATAAAACTATTTCTGTTGTTAATAATATTAATAATATTTTTTTAATAAAAAATATTATAATGCTTGCTAAAAATAATGAATATTATTTAAATATGGCAACATATAGAGCAATGCCACGATGACGTACGGGCGACGAACGACGGCGTGCAACTTTCGAACTTGGAACAACGGAATACGAGCAGTGAGCAGTGACATTCGCCAGCAGCGGTGAGCGGCCTGTAGAGTTTGAATAGTATCGGTCGGCGACTGCGAGACGCGAGTCCGCGACGAGCACTAGCAACAGAAACGTGCACGGCGAAGTGCGGTCGACTCGTCGAAGCGCAGCTGTCCTGTCGCGTTTGTCAGTTTTAAAGTTTTACCTGAAACGCGGGTGTAAATAAACAATTCCTCTTATTACTTTTTGCTATGGATACTTTTCATAACGAAAAGTAGTAAGCTAAACTATTGTTTGTTTAAAAATCGTGACAAATCGAGTGCAGTTTGAGCCTTCGATACCGTAACCACTTCTCGCAATGACAACGGAGAGCATTCAGTTGCCTTTTAAGAAATCGGAGGCATTTAAAATGTTTCTTATGGTTTAATTGAAGCTTTTGCAATTTGTATAGTGTTACTCGTCGTAATAAGTACATTTGTGTTTCGTTTGGTGACGCTTTGAAGCATATATACGTTACTGAAGGGTCGTTGGTCACAAAAAATTAAAAATGAGTGTTTTAAGTGCGTTGAGCAAATCTGACTTCAAAACTGCGAGTGATGGACTTTTGGAGCTCTCCGAGGAGCGGCTTCGCAGCATCATGCGCTCGGAGCCCATCACAGACGTCTACCACGTCGAACAAACACCCTTCGCAAGGTTAGTTGTCAGTAAAGTTTTAATCACGTGTACTTTTTAAAAACTTTGCCGAACTTTTTTTAGAAGTTTTAGAACTTTGCTGTTAGTTTTTATACTACCCCTTTTTTATGATTGAATTTATGAATTTTAAATACATGTTATACTACTTCATTAAAGTATAAAAACTTTTAGCTAACATATTATTATAAAATCTTGAACAAATCTTCAAAGATAACACAAGTATGTGAATTGTAAATAATAATTACCTCAATAGACTATGAAATAATTCATGGCCATTGCTGATAGAACATATCTGCTAAGTATTATTGTGTGTGTGTGTGTGTTCATACTTTGCAATATGTCACACATGAGCACATGTACTTATAAAATATATAATTTAATCTTCACAGTGTGGTTTTGAAATACCTAGCCATATTGTTTATCTCTACATTCCTGATAAACATGAGTGATGACTGCCTTGATAATTTGAGATAATGCTGTTATTTTCGCCCCAGTCCTCAACACAGCTACTGTAAAATATCTAGATCATCTATTGTTTGTACATTTCATAATAACTTCCATGATATGATATCTTAAACTATGCCTAAAGTCATATGATGAGGAAATTATAATATTTCTTTAAAATAAATTAGATTTTTTAAATATTTATTTAGCCTTAACCTATTATAGTAGTTTACATTATGATATTTCCTAACACAATATTACAAAATTTTCCATCTTAGCTAGTATGTAGTAAGTTTATTCATTAATTACATAACTCAATTAAATAATATAATTATAATTAATAAAGTCATCAAAGTTAATCAACATTAGTGATCTCAGTAACATTGAAAGTGGCAATAAAGTTATATTACTTATCGGCATTAAAATTATATCTCTTAAAATTTGGTTGTAGTATTTAGATATTTTTAATGCTTTAATATATTTTGTAAGTATACATTATTGTTATGTAAAATTTTATATTTTTTTAATGAACTCTAAAATATTAATTCTTTATCTTGAAAAAATTTTTCATAAAAAAAGTGATGCCCTGTCCTAATTTTATCATAAAAAATATTTACTGAAGTTACTTTGGATTATTTATTACTTATTGTTATTTAAAAATTACACATCCATTATATTATTTTAAATACCTCGAAATTTATTAACTTTTTCTGAAAGTACCACAATTTCAACTGCCACAGATTAAAATAAAAAAAAATATAACACCATAATGAACTATAATGAACGTATATCTTATGAAATATTATATTAAAATATAATTTATATTAATATGCATTCTCCGCGAAAGTGTGCCGGCATGGCATGGCATAGTCGCTAAGTCGACGCGTGGACATGTTCTACTACTTTTCCCCTCGTTGCCATCCGACGTGCAGACTGAAGTAATAATATGCACATAATTTAGACCCTTGTCACATCAATCCATCAGGATCGAGGTCTCTGTATTTTGTTTACTAAAGGAAGTACGATCTCGCGAGGTTTAAGTTTTAAATACGCTTTTTATTTCGTAAATTCTAATTAATTTAATAATTATAATATAATATCTAGGTCAATAGTTGGCATATTATTCGAAACTGTGATTTTTTTTACTTTTTTTAAAATTTTTAGATTAGGGCGTATCTAACAATGCGATAAGAATTCGCAAGTGTCTGTTGGAAAACTGTGAAAAAAATACATTTTTTTTTTATTTAATCGAAGCATTTAATTATGAATAAATAACTTATCATTTCGGTAACTCGTTATCAGCATAAAATAAAGATTTTCTTTCAGCATAGACGTCAAATAATCTCACAACAAAAATTATTATTCAAGGTTAATTATTATTACGAAGCATTTGCCTAAATGCATAAATACCACCTCGAGTTACGAAAGTTACGCATTCACTAATTACAGTCAAGTTAATTATGTATTTTACATGATTAATCAGCCTTCTTGATTGCCCCTAATGGGCTCAGACAATGATCTTATGTGACAAGTAAGCAGAGGTCAAATGGCAATATCATTGTGTAATAACTAATAGTTAGTGTTGTATGAAAAGTTTACAAATGTATACGTTGTGTTTAATTATAGTAAAATGATTATAGAAGGAAAATGTGTGGTTTAGAAATTTCTATTTTTTTTTCTTAGTTATTTAGTGTGTAATATTTTACTGATGAAAAGAGATGTGTATAAAGCCTAGTGATACGTCACTCTGCTCTATATTCTCTTTTCAGGTACTATTTATTCTAAATAAATAAAAAAAAATTAAAAAAATCAAACCTATATTCATCGTGTGTCACATATGCATTAATGAAATCTTTCCAATCATTTAATTTCAAAAATTATTAATAAAATTTGATTTATTGTGATATTTCTCATTTTTGTTCTAAAATATTATAAAATATTGACCAGTTTGTATTTCTTAATTAATACCCACACCGAGATGTTTATTTATTGGAGCTTTGTATGGAACGAAAGTGAAACGCAGTGATAAATCAAGAAATAGAGTTGTAAGTCGATTGTATCGAATAATCGATTGTAAATCTAGCCGATACGAAACAATATCGAATTTCTAATACTATTTGCTTGTGTCTATAAATCTGCTTTCTTTTACTTTAAAATAAAATTATATTTATTTATGGTTCCACTTGGAAGGATTGATAAGAAAATTAATAAACATACTACAACAACTGACTTAACTGACGTTACTGAGTGACTGACAGATCGCGTACAGGCGAAACTACTGACCGTAGAAGGCCGAGTTTTGTAATATATGCTCCATGCGGATGGAAGAAGAGCATTTGATAGAACTTCGCGAAATTTCTAGGGAAGTGAAAAAAAATACCGAGATTTTCAGTTTTCAGTTTCCACGCATACGAAGTCGCGGAACACACCTAGTTTCCAATAATTCATTTGCTACTAGATAAATAAACGGTTCTCGCTTAAAGATTCAAATCTGCAGATTATAAAAAGTAGGTCATATAAGTATATAATTTTAATATCAAAATTCAATTTTAGAAACAATTTCTTATCTAAGAAACACATGTAAAATGCATACATATTATTTATTTCATATTACAAAAATAAAATTCAAATAAATAATAATTTTATGATAAACAGGCTTATTTTTGTTACTCAATTCAATTATTTCATTAGGCCACTTAAGAAAGCTGCCTAAGTCGTAAATCTAAAAAAATGTTCTATTCAAAATCTAGAAACTAATTCAACATTCCTATACTAACAGAACAGCATCTCTTTGCGAAATTCGACATTGAGATCGGCATAAATGAAATCGTATTTAGTAACCGGTTCTACTTCCACCGTCGATGAGATGTGACATGATAGATTGGATGGTTCTTTCCACGATACCCGAAGGTCAAACTTACTAGAATCACATTAATCACTAACTCTCTTTGATAGATAACACGACTTTAATGTGACAGATATATTGCTTGTTTTTGTGAAGTTTGTAATAAACAAATATTGGCTACCAGATATTAACAGAGATCGTAGGTTCAAATCTCATATTGAATATTGTTCAAGGTGACTTTTTAGCCGATTTCGTAAAGAGAAGGTAATTTTGATGTTATGGGTATATTAATTTTGATGATTCTTCTTTTAGATGATAGATAAAGCTTCCAATGTGGTTCCTTTTAAATTTAATTTATATTTCACGAGCATATGAGTTGTTTGTAATTATTTCAGTTTTTAGATTATTTCTTTTGAAGTCCGTTTTTTTTTTCTTGTTTAAAATCTTAGTTTTTTAACTATTAACTTCTGTCTGCCTACCTGTTACTCGTAAGTGGGTGCGAATATAAAAAAAACAGTAACGGCCGTTGTAGCGTTAAGCAAAGCATGGGGGTGCATTTTTACTGTGTCAGTGTCAGTTGTTTTTTTATGACGCTGAGTTTTATCATTCAATACTCGTAATTCTTATATTCGATATACGTAATTGGAAAAAAAAAATGAACCGGAAGAAATGGCTAAAGATAAAGGAACACAATTTTTGAATAATAATAAATATTTAAAATAGAAGCAGCTTCATGCTTTGTCACGCTTAGCAGGGTAGTTAGACCTACCTAGTGTCAAGACACTATTCGCCGCTTTCCACTCGATTTTAAGACATTGCGTGCTGACATCGCTTACCAGAGCGAGGAAAATAATTTAAATATAATACTACCCTCGAGTGGGAATCGAACCCTCAACTAATTACGCTTACAATCAGGCTCTGTGCCATTGCGCCGCGAAAGCCTCAAAAATATATATTTATTATTATTTACATTTTTTTTAACTTCACGCTGTATCCCGCGGGGTAGGCAGAGGGAACCAGAGAACCTAGTATTAAGACACTCCATTCTCT
Source organism: Philaethria dido (assembly GCA_033558755.1). Classification (NCBI taxonomy): domain Eukaryota; kingdom Metazoa; phylum Arthropoda; class Insecta; order Lepidoptera; family Nymphalidae; genus Philaethria; species Philaethria dido. Next base: position 283,856 of record JAKGSA010000203.1, on the reverse strand, counting down.
TTCAACGTTTCCGTTCCCACTTTCCGCCATACATATAATAACTTATTACATTTTTTACATTTGAATAATTAATTGTATATACATATGTATGTATTGTATATTTATAGAAGCGTAGCATGTAGCATCAGGCATGACTTGTAACGATTACGGTTAACGTTAATAAATTGGGAACTCGCCCCACTTGCAGAACATGAATTTGCGACTGTTAGATAATATTTAAGCCACTATGGAATGTGTTTACACGATAAATTACAAATGACCCGATTTCCAATGTATTCAGGACTATGTTCTAATTATTTTATTGAATTTGTCTCTGAATAATAGGTTTATTGTTACTGGGAACTTTTGATTTTGCAAAATTAGTATTACTTCATGCCTTAGCGGGCTAGTCAAAGAACTAATCTAGTGAAAGAAATCTAGTGTCAAGTGTCAAGACACTCCGTTTGCAGCTTTCCGGCCGATTTTGATACATTGCATGATAAGTGGTGGAACTGAACGCTTTGTCAGAGCAGAGAGGTGATGATTAAAATATATTCATTCCCCTGAGTACGAATTGAACTCACAACCAATCGTTTATACTAGGGATGAGACCGATATATCAAAACATAACTAAAAATGGTTTTGACTCTAATATCTTATCATATTGATATCTAAATGATCATATCCGATATCAAATAACTACACACAAAACGTAACGACAACTCGACGATGAGATATGAAAACTAAATTATAACGAAAACTATCGCAACACAAACTCAATATCTGAAAACGAATATGATATCGGATATGAAAACTTCATATCGAAAACGCCCATGTCTAGGTTATACAGTCAGGGGCTGTCCCACTTACACGTCAAAAAGCCTATTTATTGGCTTTTTAGCTATTATTATAAAATTTTAAATTGAGACATACGAGACAGTTTTTATTGAAGGTTACACTGTTTTTTTTAATATCAGGATCATTATCAATGTCATTTCACTTTATCAGTGGGATACCATTTATTAATATAGTATTATACAATAAATCCTTAAAATAACTATTTCCAACTGTTGTTTTTCTCTGAAATAGAATGAATATTAGCAATTGGAAATTTCGTGATGCAGGAAATAAGTGCAATTATTCTGGGTATACTAACTATGAAGCAGAGTTCTTGCCAAAAAAATTTTGTTGCAATTTTTTACTATTTATGATTAAGGAAAGCATACCCCATATTCCCCACTTTCCGCCAGATTAAGGCATATGCCTTAATCTGGCGGAAAGTGGGGAACAGATTTGTTGAAAGAGAACGGAGTATCTTAACACTAGGTCCTCAGGTTCCCTCTGCCTACCCTGCTATATGCGAGATACAGCGTGAAGTTAAAAAAAAAAGAAAGGAATACATATGCTAAATTTGAAAGAAAATCGTGAATGATTGAACTGTAATAATAAATTGTAGATAAATCGTATCGTAGGATTTTATTGCAGCAGGTTAAGTTCCGCCACTCACCACGCACTACTCTATTCGGCGGAAAATGGGGAACGGAGTGTCTTAACACCCTAGTGTTGTCCTCAGGTTCCCTCTGCCTACCCTGCTATATGCGGGATATAGCGTGAAGCTTAAAAAAAAATTAGCAGCCATTATAGCGCGGTCAATGCCGTTTGTAAGAACGATTGGTTATGGATTCAATTCTTCGTTTTCACAAAGCACAGCGTTGATTTCCGTCACTCGCCGCATGATGTTGATTTCAGTCAGAATGTATAATGTATACTAGAGTTCCCTTTGACGCGTTAACAACGCGTTGTTTATCAATGTTTATGTCACTTTATATAAACATGCATGTCAAACCATGGTAGTATGTGTAAAATTTATTTTATTAATTTAATATATTTTTTATGCATTATTTTAAGAAGTTATTATCATTGTGCACTCCTTCGCTATATAAACTATAAATGTACCAAGTTTCATTCTCCTCCGTCCACTTAAGTTTGTAAAAAGGGATCCAAAGTTTTTCCTTCACGTATTAATATATAGATATATGTCATAACACTTCTTTTTCTTTTTTTTTTTCTTTAACTTCACGCTGTATCCCGCATATAGCAGGGTAGGCAGAGGGAACCAGAGAACCTAGTGTTAAGACACTCCATTCTCTTTCAACAATTCCCCACTTTCCGCCGAATTGAGACATTGCGTGTTGAGTGGCGAAACTCAACGCCGCGCTTTGCCTTGTTACCAAACCCAAGAAATGAAAATACTAAATTTTACATTTCTTGGGGTGGGAATCGAACCCACAACCTGTTGCGTTTACAGTCGCACGCTTGTGCCTCAGCGCCACGACAGGCGTTCTTTTCCTTGAATTCTTTAACTTGAATGTTTTTGCACAAGTTAATATAATAAAGTTAATGCAGTAGTATTTATTTATTACAAATAATATCTATTGTAGTGAACAATAGCGTCGTTAGAAGTACATTAGGAGCATGTAATCAAATGAACGCAATTGACATAATTCTGTTTGTAGATCATTAGCTCGTATCAAATTAGGTGATTGCACTAGACCTGTCCTAGTTTTAATGTTAAGTGTATACTGTTATATGAATTTAGTAGTTCATTTCAGTTATTATAATTGTCACGCAATGCTTTATAGTTGAAAATAACGTATCAGTGATATATTAATTTGCTATATTTGACTTCTTATTAGTACTGATGTTATCAGTTTTTTAATTATTTTATTTATTATGAAGAATTGTTCGTGTTTGTAATTAATAAACTTGTGTAAAGCGTGAATAGGTTGATAAATCGATTTGTGTATATAGATTTTTTTAAATAGTACAGGCATTGGAGTTTGTTTAATCAAATAAATCTTTTAGGTAAAAATATTTAAATAACATAAAAATGAAGTATGCATTTTTAATTGATTAATAATCTCACGACTGGTACTAAAATACTACGAGGTACTCATGTTACCAACCATATATATACACACATAAAAAATGGAGACTGACATAACGCACTTAACAAAAATGTTGATTATTTTTTCGAAAACGACGATTGACGATCTGTACGAAAACACATGACTCACTACTCACAAAACTTCCGCATGTAACGTAAACAAAGTCACCTAATATTAGGTTCGCTTTTTCACATAATTGTTTAAGACACTTAAATAGCGTGGTTTAACCTCGAAAAGGTTGGTAATATTATGACATTTCAGGAAGTACCGTATGACGGCACTATGACGTTGCGGACAAAGTAATTAAGCAGTCACATTTTGTGTCAAGTTCGTAATTGTTTCTTAATCTGACCTGAGCTTATCTCACTTGTAATTGACTTTTAATGTATGTCGCTCGTGTCAATGGACCTTTTTAACTTATATTAAAATTGTTATCAAAAGCACCACTTTAAAGTACCGTTAATTGGTAACGTTAACCTATAAATGTAACAACGAATAATCGTTTTGATACTTGCCCTGTAAATATAATATTCAAAACTAATTGATTACTATCGTAAATGTTACCTTAGTAAGTGTAACTTGAGGGCATGCAAGGTGAAATTGTATTCAAAGATAGATTAACTAAACGGGGGATTGGCAATCGACGCCCAGGGCTCATTGCTCGGGTGCAGATAACAGTTTTTGCTCGACGTTGGTCAGATGCAATCGCTGACTTTCTACAGCTGGTCACTCGGAGCGGTTTCACTTTCAAGCGGCGGCGGAATGCGGCCGGACCTCCGACCCGTGTCTGCCGTGTCACTCACGCCCTTTACGCATCTCCCCTCTCGATATCCCCAAACGTTTAGTTCAATAATACTTATTATACGAGTACATATGTATACATACATATAAGTATTTATACGTTATGTATCGTTATGAATATGAAAAACTGAAACATGAAAGTTTACTACAAAGCCGCATATAACAAAGATTGGATAAGTACATTACATAAGTAGCGTCACATATTCACATGTCAAAGTCTGGACTCGTTGCGCACATCGCCGTTGCATAATTATGCTAAATCGTGGTCCGTCCAGTGTGTCCAGATTGTTTACGCATAAGTGACTGTCACGTACATAAGTTCGCAGTGGGTAATATCGATTCGATACGCGCCCCGAATACACGAGCGAGATTCCATGGCAGCTATCCGCGCTAATATCTTATTTGTGTCATTAGCGCGAAATGTCAGCGGCTTGGCACCCGCGGCGCCTGCTGGCGTGCCTCGCGTCGATGCACCGCGGCCCGCACCAGCTAAATTCGGGAGCGTTGCATCACGCATCACTTTCGGTTTCGTTTGTCACGCGGCTATTTTAGATAACGTCGATTATTAGAACACTGCTTTTAGCGGCGCCCAACGCTGCTTCACGATAATTCTGACCGTATGACTAATCGCACCGGCACGAGGAAACTTCCACGTACACTCAGTTCTATATCCGACCTCGCGTTTCCTATTTAAATAAGTTGACGGCTAAAACGGGCCACAATAAGGCTAGGCGAGTTTCAAAGTCAGTGTGCAACTATGCAGTGGGTCTCGGCCTGCAGTTATCTTGACTTTGCGGAACGAAACCCGATACGTATGTAGCAACTCGTACGAGGCCAATGCAACTGTGCACTTCTTTTACGATAACTATTCCTCTAAAACTTACTATAAAAAATAAATCTCTTTTGAAATTTATTCTTTATTTACAAGTTAATGTAATACTTGTAATGTATGACATTCTAATATATTTTAAAAATATATTATATAACCTACCATTTTTTTCGGGTAAGTGGCTGCCGGCAACATGGCTTTCCTGGTAACAAGTTGTTTGGAATGGGTACAAAGCTGCCCTTCGCGTCCAAGGCCACCCAATGGGCGAATGTTCACCTGCAATAAACCGCGGGCGGGTTGTGCAACTGTCGCGACAGACACGTGGGCGATAGATTGAGAGCAATCGTTCCTCTCATCTTACATCGGAATGCGGGCTTCTGATACTGTTACAAAACCGAATGTAACAGCAGGCCAATGTCAACATGGCTCCCGTGTTGACTTTTGATTGTCTATATGATAATGATGATCGCGCATTCGTCGCGCGTTCGTGTAGGCGACTAGATTTTCCACCGCGGGTTGGGCCACTCGCATAATGTAGGTACATGCTAGCGAAAGTCTAGCCGACCTTCGGCGCCTAGATATGGGCGGTAATAGATACCTCAGTTCATGAAACACTTAATTTAGATTCTAACAAGAAATTACTTATGCTGTTTATATTTTTAAGATGTTTGTCAGAATTCGATAGTTTGCTTTACCTATGTACAATAATATTGTTTTTATTATAGAAAATTGAGTGACTCTACAAAAACTGTAAGTATATGATGAATATATAAAATTTACTTTAGAATATTTTATTATTTTCAATTTATAACATAATAATCATCTTTTACTAAATGCGTTGTGATGCGAATACGTTTAATACTTTTAAATTACTGCTATATAAGTTTTTATCCTGTCGGCCCTCGTTACTTAAATCTAATGCATCCTAGGCAGTTGGCATTGTGTAAGTTTATGGTAAGGCAAGTTACAAGTGACCCGGAGTTAGAAAAACGTCTCAACGTCGACATAAATTAAATTGGATGAATCATTGTGACATAAATATATGTATATTGCAATATTTGCAATTTGGTGACTCTATAGGTCGGGGAAATTCGGTCACATCCTTGATTGCATTATTAAATAATTTATAAATCATAAACGATGCATTAAGCTTTTTATCCTTCTGATTTTTTTCTTATATAAGTTCTGGTTTTAGACATTTACATTAAAAGCGGTGAAGAAAGATTTCTTTGAAACTTGTCTTGAAAGATAACAACGTACGTGATTTAATCAAGATCCGGAGCAAAGAATATATTCAAAATTGTTTTTTTCTATTTGTGCCATGTCCATAAGTAAATTCTGTTTATAATCGCATTATCTATCACAGACGTTTGCGTATGTTAATAAAAATAGGTCCTTCACATGAGTTGTGTTTATCGCTACAAGTACATCTTTATCGTCGCCTTGTTATCTAAAATCGCAAATTCAATATACGTACCTAGTATATCGAGCGCCGAGGCCTCTCGGTAAGCTAATATTGACGTGTCTCAATTTCATTGTTTGAACACTTGATGGATGCGGTCCGCTGTAGCCGTCGCTGTCGCTCTTTGTTTGATGTTGATTCCCTTTCCTAACCTTGAACAGGGTTCAGTGACACGAGCCGCTCGCACCCATCGCGTTGAACTATAATTGTACGCTTCCGGAGTATTTTCATCCTTTGCCAGGACCTAGGACATCGTACGGCACGCGCATCCTGAATGTTTACACATCCGTCTATATTTAATTTGTTACCAAGCGCCGCTACTGAACGCTAACTCCCGTTGATCGACATCTGTAAATATAAATAATCTGAACCTAGATTGAAAGGAAGCACAATTTTATATCTCCCTTATCTCCTCGCTTCCAAGATGATGCATCTTATGAGTTATCTTATATAGGTTGTAAATGCGCGCGTTGTTCTAGCATTCCTCGGGGACGATTTATCGCACGTCAGCCGACGCAGCGTAAATATAATTAGAGAGGCTATTTATCAGTCCGGCGGAAGGGCGCTCTCTATCGACGCTGTAAATCTTCAGAGTCCGGATGGCTCAATTCAACCTAGAGACGGGATATCGTGATGATTAGAAAATCTGCGCAGTTGCTTGAGCGGAGCTGTGCGTGTTGCCCATATGTCATAATTAGGGGGGATTACTGGCCCAATGCAGATAGTATTTGCCTAAGTAAGGAGTAGTTATGACGGTTAGTTACAACATGCCAGGGATTACAATAATATATGACTGCGCCATACGTTTATATTAAATTGGATTTACATTCCGCTGAGAATGTAATGTTTGATTTACATGGACATTTAGCAAAATGTTTGTATTAAACTATATCTTTTTACTTGTAAAACACGTGTTATTGTAATAAAATCGAACATTAATTAGCGTCGTAACTGTGTTCGTCACAACGCTTCATACATATGACATGAGATAACAATATCATTTTAATTACACCAATAAAGTATCGCACGTCAATAGTGACAATAATTACTTTTTAAGAAATTCACAATAAAATTGTACCTATAATTAAGTTAATGACTCTCCTTACCTTGTTGTAGAACTTAAATAAGAAAAAAATATTTTAATTTAGTCATGAATTCACAATGTTCTATAGATGGTCGACCGAGCTGGGGGTGGTCACCTGCAGCAACAATACATTACCATATTCCATGCACAATTGCGCTCCGCCCAATATTATCTGTGGCTCAAGTAAAAGAATTTGCGATATGTATCTACAAATATAGAATTTATGTTTATTTAAGATTCATCTAAAAATTGTTACTAAATCCATTTAACGTAAATGGTCATTCACAAGATAAGTATTAGGCAAAGTATTTAACTTTAAATCACATACATATATACATAATAATTAAAATTAAATATAAATTTATGATTTCATCAAGATATTTTGTTGGTTAAAAATATTTAAAAAAATGCATAAGTTGTTTGTTTATTGTACCAAACGTAATAAAAGTACGAGTCTTTATTGTACAATACGCGATGCGCCTATGAATATTTAATGGGCGTCCACAACCATGACCTTTATTTTGGCCTTTCTCTCGACTATTGTTCTTGGACTCTAGATAGCAAAATTCATCTCATATTTATTATATCCGCTATAATAACAAACAAAACTCAATAGGTATACGTGCAAAAAAACTTATGTAGTTGGCGTTTCAACTTTTTATAACTGCTTACTGTCAATAAAATGTCTATCAATCAATACATCAGCCTATTCCGTTCTTTGTTCAATCTGGCAGATTACTGTATGTTTTCGAGCAAAAAATATGTTTCAACGTCTGATGTAATCGGCAACATATCTAAACGATTATCCTGCAGACGCTGACTCACGCTTGATGTTTTTATACAAATAATATTTGATTTTGTTCCTAGTGACTAACTCAACATTTGCATATGTCCACGCCTATATAAAAGAACGAGCTGAGATGATTCGGTTCGTTGACCTAATAATAATTGGAGACGCATACAAATTTGTTAATGTAAAATGGTTGAAGTCAAATAAAATCATTACAACGTGTCGTTAGCCGACTGTCGTCATTCCAGTGACGATATTTTGTCGACGAGGCGTCTTCCTCGTCGGTCTTCACTTTGATTAACGAGCGTAACACGATACGACGGACTTAATATCCATTCAAACCATATAAATATATTGTTTACGAACATATAATGAACGACTCTATATTTAGACAAAACGTGTAAATGTTAAAATCTGCATTTGATGAATATATAAAAAAATTGGGCATATATTTCCATTTATAATATTGAAATGTTTCATAAGCAACAGGCAATGTTTATCTGTCAATTAACATTCTATGCAAATAACCATAGCACAGGATAGTAAAGGTCGTTTATATTCGCCATCGCAAGTTTCAATTTCCTGGATACCTGATTAGCAGAATATTTATTTTGTTCCCAATATAGCGGTATTCAAATGATTACGGAACCGGAAATTGCATTCGAGCGCGTACTCGCCCTGATTATGCTATGGTAAATGTTGATAGCGAAATATAACGAACGAACTTAATTAATATCATCTAACTGATTCTTGCATTTACTAAAAATAACAGGATCAAGTTAACTTATGTTTTACCTTTATTTATCCTCTTCCCCATGTTAGTTTGATTTCGGGTAAAATTTAACGAATGACAAAAAACTTTCTTAGGGCGCACGCGCAGCACCGAAGTGTGTCGCATAGACAGCTGCTCGATAGATTCTCTGCTCAAATGTACTCCGGAAGCCATCAATTTAGATAGTGCGCAAGATTGCTGCCGCAAAGTTTCTGTAGGATGTTACTCTTATTACTTAGAGGAAACTGTGATTTATGACCTTCATTGTTTATTTAACGTTTGTATATACTGATTTCAATATAGCATTTAATATATTTTTGTAATCTGCATATATAAAAAAATCGTCAGGGTTTTACGACATAACCAGATTACCATAATTATTTTTATTCGTTTGCGGAATCCGATACGTTAATGTGTTGCCAACCGCAAATGTTAATGCGAGGGGTCGTGACATCTGCCATCCCCGTTACAATTCGCTCGTTAAGTTCCACCCTCTTTAGTGGAAGATTTTTTTGTACTAAGCCCATGTAACTTGGTAACATTTTTATTTATAGATAAAGATAGATCGTAACTAATATATTATATTGACTTTATATGTACTTTTGCCATTGTACGAAGCAGGCATCAGTTTCATATTATCTTGCGTATCATGTTTATTGGTTAACTTACTTACATGTGCTCAATTTCGTGGTTATTTGCTCAAATCAATGTTTTCATATCGAACACTTTCTCGCATCCGAGCGAACGGAGCGTTGCCGAAGTATTGTTTATGAAAAGGGGGTCAGAAGAAAGCGATTGGTGGGGCGCCGCCTGGTCACTCGGTGATATCTCCCGGTGTAGAGGTCACGGCCATTACGCGAACAAACCGAGAACAAATCGTGCTCCTCAACTAAATCACTCAATGCTACTGTAACAATGGTTTTTTGTTTGGATTCCGTTAACGGTCGATAATACTGCAGATTTCTCTTTTCGGTATTTTCCCACTAATTGGTAGGAATGGACTGCAATAACTGCATTGGATTTTTTATTGTATCGTTTGTTATTTAGACAATATGAGAAACGTATAAAGACTATTCGAGAAGTTTGTTTTGAAATTAAAACCAATCAACTACTCGTTACTTGACAAATGTTCATTTCTAAGTATCATCTTTATGTAGCACTGGGAATTTCATTATTTATTTACAGTGATGGTCAAAAGAGAAGACAAAAACGTATACCATTAATGTCTGCTCTTCCCTTTGGTGTCGTAGGGTTATTGTCATTTGCTTATTCAAGTGTAAACAATACAACTTCCGTTGCCATCAAGTCCATATTAGTAATTGAATTTGTCCCGAGCACACGTAGTTAGTTGAGAATACGAATGACAGGTCCACCGGCTTCATTATTTCGTTGTTCCATCACGTGAATATTCATTTGTGATGGTGTGAGTATGTTATTTCGCGACGGGTGGTTGTGTTGTGTGTGTGTGTGCATCGAATCAGGAATGCGTTTGCGCAGCATATGCGCAGCGCTGCTCGAGTGTCGTGTCATTTGTCTGATCATTCTTTGTTTAAGTGTTATTTTGTCACAAGGTCGCGGTTATTGCAGAATATTTTAATTGCTTCTCTAGTAATAGTTATATTTTAAAGTCATAATATCTTACTTAATATACGAGTACTTATGTAAAAGTATAAAGGGGCAAAGATTAACACAACAAAATCCTTAGACAATTAAGTTAAGATTTGCCTTTTAGTCAGGACAATATGATACGTAAAGCACAAACTGTGCCATATTATTTTAAGTTGCTGACATTTTGTATCAATTAACATTAAAAAAAACATGCATGTAATTGGGCAACTGAATTAATGAGTATTAACGGTTTTGTCAAAAGGGGCACACGATAAGTGTATCACCGCTTAAAAGCTTTAACCGAACCTAAGTGGGAATCACATTCAAAATAACGATTTTATTATTTTTTTGGTTTTCAATTCGAAATAATATTGCTACTTACGAGGTCCGTTAACTTAAGAACCATGTTAATGTGGTAGAATAATGGATAACACTTATTATAATACTGCGTTCTAATTAAAATCTTATTTTGTTAAGTGCAATTATATCTGTCAAGAAGGCTATTGTCCAGATGTTATTTATTAACACTGTACTGTATAGATGTAAGCCGCCTTTTAATTAATGTACGGAGGAATAAGTAAACAGTCGCACATTGGAGCACGTGGGAAGCACCCACATATTTCACGATCAATAAATCACTCATCATTTTCATGTCAGCGATATTTCCTATTACGTATACGTACTAACTATATTGAAACAAAAAAGCAGTTTCACGCTTTATCTTTCCACATTGTAGGGTAGTCGTAAGAGTTTTAGAGTGTCAAGACACTCCTTTCGTCGCTTTTCGCCATAATTCGGGACATTGCGTGTTAAGTGGCGGAACTCAACGCCTCACTTATCTAACCAGAGCAAAGACTTTAAAATACTATAAACATAATGACTTCGGAGTGGGAACGGAATCCACGACCGATCTCGCTTACAGTCACACGCTGTCTCACTGCGCCACGATGGCCTCATTTATTTAATTATTTATTAATTATCTATATATAAATACGTGAAGCAAAAACTGTTGACCCCGTTTACGAAAATTACGCGGACAGATGAGCATAAAATTTGGCACACTTATAGTTCATATAGAGAAGGATTCCAGAATGCTATTATTTTTTTAAAAATAATGCATAAAAAGTATATTAAATTTACAAAATAAATGTTACACACACTAACATGGCTAGACATCCATGTTTATATAAAGTGACTTATACATTGCTAAAGATAACGCGTCAACGGGGACACTAGTTCAAATAAAAATGTATGTATATAAAAGTAGATGAAAATAATTTAATAATAAAATTATTTCAATTGAAAATATCAGACGGAACTGTCCACGGTTCAAGTTCAGATTAACAACAAATATATATTTTTTTCAATGCGACATTACGAAAATGACAAGGTATTATAAAATCAATAAACTTTAAGCCTAAAGCGCTTTACCGAATATGGACTTCCACGTCCGCCAGTCATCAGGGATTTGCATAAAGTGACACTTGTAACTTTCAGATAACACTGCAAATAATTACCCTAATAATAACAATGATTTTGTTCGTGAATAAGTGAATATTTACTTATTATTGTTTATTCTCTTATATAAATGGAAAAAATGTCATTGGATGTCTTCTTGTGTAGTTAAGACGTATTTGGCTAACTTATATATTTAAATAATTGCAGTTAAATTTGCTATTTGCAACTGTAATCTGAACACAGGTATAGTGAGTCTATAAATTTTTTTAAGTCTTTATGAACTTAAAAGTCACTATAAATCAACATCAAAGAAAGCTTTTAAAACTTAATATGTGTAGTGTGATACATTGTTATATATGTATCTTTACACTTTTTGATCAATATTACTCGATCAAGTAACCAAAGGAACAGTGGGAGGTCCAATCATACTTGTATGTCTACCGTGTGCTTTCATCAGTATGCGAATGTTTTATAATATACGTCAAATAAATTGACGCAACTCATTTCCGCATCCATCCACCCATTCTCACATGACTTCAAACAAATTTGAACAAGTCGAATATTAACGCCATGTGGGTGGCAACTTGTGTACTTAGATCTGTTTTTTCAACTACTTCACAAACACTATATTTGGACGTAAAGACCTCCAGCGTTGACGTTAAAATAAATGATCTTATAAATTCTTATTACAATTTCTGTTATTTTTCTTTATTAATAATACTTACTGTTAATCTTATTAGCCATATTGATTTATAACATCCATTTTTGTGGTATTTCATTAACGGGCACAATCAAAGATTAGGGACATGGTGGCATCGTTTTTTCCTAATCTTCACGGAAGGTCGTAGAAACGTTGTCCATTTATGTTGTTTCAAAGGAATATAAACTTTGTATCGTTTGATTAAAACTGTTAATCTTTTATTGTGGACACGACCAAGAATTCAATTTGACACACGGGTCGATGTAACAGGTCAAAGTTAATTATGAAATAGCAGTGGTGGATTATATTGAACGGAGATATTAACTAAATTCCGTAAATTGGATATTACGCATTGAACAATCAAAAAAAAATGTTTGGCGTATATTTAAGTTAATAATAACAAAAACAGATTTAACTGTTAAATTATATTATAATTATAAAATGAGTTAAGATAATTATTCAATTATATAGATAAAATCTGTCTTTAAATGTACTATTAATTACATTTAATGCTTATTCCATTAAAACTGCGGAAGTCGATATTTAATTTGTTAAAATTAAATACCTTACGTGAAGTAGCTGAGTTATCGCTGCTCAGTTCAAAATTATCAAAAAAATAAGCGTGACCTCCCTACTGTGTGTGTTTTCAGTTCTTTGTGACTTTATTTAGTTTGAATAGGTCTGTTTGTATCTTTCTACTTTGTATCTTTTAATATTCGATCGCTTAAAATTTAAATAGCTTTTAACCTTACGCGGTGTTCATATCATAAACCTGTTATTTTTATTATTTATCTTGATTATTACAATTGAGATGGTTAATATATAACCGGTCATATTAATATTATAATTCTTTTACCCCATATAAAAATGACTTTCAAAGTAACCTGTGACACGTTATTAAATAAAACTAAATAAACATACATACATACATAGCTTCACGCTGTATCCCGCATATAGCAGGGTAGGCAGAGAAAACATAGTGTTAAGACTCTCCGTTCCGTTCCATTTGACTAATTAAATATATACAAAAAAAAAATGTATGAAGACACCTCTTATCTATATATTAATGACAGGGAAACAGTTCCTTGCCCCATCCCCTTTTAACGGCAGGCTATTTTATTTTTCGTAATGATATATTAGGAATTCAATCAATGATATATTACATTTATCAGGTTTTATGTATGTGTCACATGTATTAAAAAGAAAACCATACAAATTGCTAAGTCTTATTTTACGCATCTCTAGTGTCTATAAATTATTGCAGTTAGACCTGTCGTGTCATTCATCATAATATTGTCTGGAAGACTTCTTAGGTTCCCGTCCCGAGCAGGTGGGAGACGTCGACTGTTATAAATTTATCCTGCAATTATTATTCTGATCTATATATATATAACGTACTGCCAACAAGATGTAACCATACTTAAAAAAAAGCAGTTGTTGAGATAATTTTATATTTTTATCTCGATTACAGACTTCAATAAAAAAGCGACTTTTTAGTATAAAATTTGTACGGTTTTCAAGGTATACTTATCTTAATTTCGTATTATATGTATTTCAACAATCTGATACCCAATTGCGGTGTAGTCTTCTAATTTTTTTTTCTTTATGGATTCAAAATTGTAAATCACAGCAAGCTTAAAAACAACTCATAGTAGTAGGAGGTACTATTTGATTTACTCGAATCGTCATGTCGGTTTCGTTCCGTAATTGGGACGGAGCCAATTACGTACATGCTACACAATGCAAACGTACGACCTGATCCGCGTACATAAATCTAAGATAAGTAAGAATGAACTTGCGTTCTGGCTTTAATTTGACGATCATTGCCAATGTTTGCTCAAACAGTTACTCGGCATACATTTCTTGCTTGCGACGTCAGTATTACTGCATCGACGGCGAAAACTAGCCGCTGTAGTGCTCTCGACCTCTCGACCTTTATTCAAAGAGCTAGGGTTTGCACATCACCAACTTTGAATGACCTACGTCTTCTACCAAACAATGTTTATAATGAGCACGTGTACGGAGATCTTGTTCGATTGGATATTCACTTGGTGGGGTGCCCGTTAGTTACTCGCTTAGGGTCATCGACAGGTGGCGATTTCGAATTGACGAGCATGGTTTTCCTATTTTGGTCTGGCATTGTTGGGTAAATAATATGTCCCGTTGCGAATCTCTTAGCGTGGAGTTCCCATTAAGTCTTTGTAAGTTGTTGTCAGCATTGTGCATAAGGATGCGTCGTTGAGTTTGATAGACAATTTGACATACATGTACTGTTATGTGAACCGTTAATCGTATTAAGGCATAGCTTGTATTGTGCCCCAAGGATTTTAATTAAAAATAAGTACCAACAAAATTAAATTGATAAGAGTATTTAATTTAAACCAAATGTGGTCTTTCTTACCAGTTAACAAATAGTTTTAATAAATATGTACAATTTTTATCTATAACTTGCTACAAGTTTACATTATAATGTTTTTATTGACCATTTGATTTGATATTGTTTTAAACATAGTGATAATCATAAACTAGAACAATAGGTACTTGTATACGGCCATACATTGTAAGCTATAACTTTGTTTATTTTTATATATAATATACAACAAATCATTATCTTTATCCATAAATGTAATAGCGGAAGAATTTGCATCCATCACGAACGCTTATATTCTTTTGAAAGGAAAATTGAATATTAATAACATAGCTATCAATTAAATAGCCTAAAATGAGCTGTTACATCGGTCCAGCCAATTTGCATGCAGCTAAAGTATGTTATTACTCATGAGTTTCAAAATACCGGTTATTAAAATATGTTTTACTATTAAAATAAAATTCTTTTGCACAAAGAGATATATTGACTCGTCGCATTGGAATTATAATACTTCGTCACGATCAAGAAGCGAAAATGATTCATGTGCCGTGGAGCGCAACAGTTGTCTAGAAACGCCATCTGCCAATATCTTTGTTTATATAAACCGAGCAGCGTCCGACTGAAATTGCTTTAGCATACTTAAAAATATTGTCAATTATTATTTATTTAAGCGTTTAGTTTATATCATTTTTATTCATATGATCCATGCTTCTTTACTTTGGTGAATTTTTTTATGGTATTATATTTAGCACAGGATAACAGCTGTTAGCTGATAACTACCTGTTCTTGTCGTCAGTATGCATAGTTAAAAAGTTGCTTCATCAGGTTTAATGTGGCAGGTTTGTCATTAAATTGTAAACAATATCTAATTGCGATAAGGCTGGTTGCACGGTATTTCTATATATGGCGATGTTTGAGTATGTTCCAACGTAACATTTAGACTTATCGAAGGAACTAGCGGTATTTCATTTTTCACTAGTCAAGAGACATAGTGTGTTTATAGTATCTCAGAATTTCGCGTTGTCGTTTTTATAAACTACAACAGAGTAGCGAATATAGGTATTACTTACTACTTACTTAACTTTAAAGGGTAATTTCCTTTAAGACTAAAATTTGAACTACCTGTACTTGTGTCCTTTAAGTAAGGCTCACGCAT
This sequence comes from Philaethria dido, assembly GCA_033558755.1. Classification (NCBI taxonomy): domain Eukaryota; kingdom Metazoa; phylum Arthropoda; class Insecta; order Lepidoptera; family Nymphalidae; genus Philaethria; species Philaethria dido. Next base: position 267,901 of record JAKGSA010000203.1, on the reverse strand, counting down.
AAATTAATGTCTAAAATATTATATCGTTACAAAATTTGTGATAAGTATAACTTAACAAATCGAGATGCCACTCCGTGTCAACCCGGAATATTTACAAATTTTAGATAAATTACATTCTTGAAAAAATAATTTATCTTGATATATTAATATTTTATCAACATAGTATAATTCTATTTACTTGTTGCTTTCAAGAATTTCTGTTCCTCGTTGTTTACGTACGCTTGATTAAAAATGAGATTGAAAGCTTATAAAAAGAAGACATGAGAGGCATTATAATAATATGAATGAAGCGTTCTTGGTCGAGTGTACCTATTCGTACGTGAAAAACGTTGCATGCACGCACAATTTCTTTGTATTGCAGTATCAATCAACATGGTACATTTAATAAGAAAAAATCGTGGTCTGGGAATCAATCGAACTAAATTATTGACTTAAAAAAATTATATATGTTTGTAAATAGTCAGGCGGGAGTCACTGAGCACAATGGTTCTAAATGTATTTTCTTCCTTTGAAATTTCGATACCAATTATATACCAGGAAGTGAAGCCTAAAAAATTCTATTTGTTTGACCCACAAAAATTTTGAAGATGCGTGAACTTAAAAAAATATACTTTAATTAATCCGTGCTTAATTAACACAGGTGTCTACCAAATTCGGTGGTTACCGTTAACTCGTCGTCCGCACGCGATTTATTCGCGACGTAATCGGGTCCCTTACGGTATCGCCGTCTATTCTGTATCGATGATATAAAATACACCTGTATCACGCACGTATCGAATTATCGAGCTCTGTCGGCCCTGTTTTGAAGCCGTACTAGGCTTTTGCTGAGCATGTTTATTTTGATTGTCGACTGCAATCTTTTAAGTTCGTTTATGTCGTATTTTAATTAAATGTTAACTCACAAGAAAGTATATCTTATCAACTGAATCTTGAATCAACTGAATCTATGATAATTTCAAGAGATATTTTTTCCCCGTTCCGATGAATCGTAGTCAAGCAACTTAATTATACCCATTGACCTCTTTATTTATCTAATTTCTTTAAGCCTAAACAAAATTTTAATAAATACAATGAGATGCATCAAGCTTAATATATTCAATCCGCTGAACGGAAACGTTTAATCACGCCACCAGAAGATATAACTGTGATTGCGGCCCGTTACTTCCCCACGCGCTTCCCATCAAGTTTGTGCCGTTTGACAAGTAAAAATCTACATAATGTCGCTAGTTAACCTTTGCGCGAAATGTGTGATGTACCCTGGTGCCTTCGTAATTGCGGAAACAACACTACCTCGTTCTTAGCTCTTAAAATTGTTATCTCTGTCATCATTTACAACGCGTCTACTTATGGGTATTATATTGTCTTTGTTTGAGTTTGTTCGCCCGATGCCTTTTGTGATATGTCGCAGAGTGTGATAATTGCGGATTTATTTTCATAAAGCTCCCATAAAAGGCGGGTCAGATAGCTCTGACATTCACCGGTATATTTCGATCTTGACAATAAATGGCTTATTTAACGAATCTCGTATAGGAAGGCATTCCGATGAAATTTATTCCCTGTAATGGTTGGCGTTTATGTTTATGAACATAGCAATTGTTATTTTTTTTAATTTAATGTGAAATGAAAAATATTCATTTTGATTCAAGTCTATCTAGATATAGTAAATCGGTAGCTTAAATCTTAGTTTAGTTTATGCTAGAAATGTTCGGCGCCGGCGCACGTCGAGTGCATTCGACCCTATTCAAAGCGCGGGCGTTTAGACGTTATTAGTCACTAAATTATTATTATATTCGTTTGTCAGTACAACTTGTGTTAGATAACCGGTAAGATATAAACACGATTAATGGAATACGATAGCAATATGTTTTGGCAAGATAGTTGTTTACCCTTATATTATAATTGATATTATTTATGAAAAGGTTATTGCATCATTATTATATTTATGACGCCTGTCGTGGCGCAGGACAAGCGTGCGAATGTAAACGCGACAGGTTGTGGGTTCGATTCCCACTCCAGGAAATGTAAAATTTAGTATTTTCATTTCTTGGGTTTGGTAACAAGGCAAAGAAGGCAAGGCAAAAGCGCGGTTTTGAGTTCCGCCACTCAACACGTAATGCCTCAATTTGGCGGAAAGTTGGGAACGGAATTGTTAAAAGAGAATGGAGTGTCTTAACACTAGGTTCTCTGGTCCCCTCTGTCTACCCCGCTATATGCGGGATACAGCGTGAAGTAAAAAAAAAAATATATTTATGTAGTAAACATTATATCTATTAAAATATTTCTAAATCTAATATAAGATTTAATGTCTAACTAATCACCATTTTTTTAATACAAAAATACATAGTACAAACTGGACGGTGGGACTAGTCCGTTTACCCATTCCGGGGAAATCCCTATAAATGTCCGAATTCCCCGAATAACATTTGAATGCACAACCTTTGTAGCCAGAAATGTTTTAAATGTTTCGTCATTTTTAAATATATCTTTACCGTGTTTATACATTTTTACCTTCAACAGTAAAATTAGTTAGCAGTGGTGAGGGGTGAAAAATTTAATTAGGCAAGCCAATAAATATAGAGAAGCCGGTATATATTTAGGGAAGTCGATACATATATTTAGGGAAGCCGGTATTTTATAGAGAAGCCGATATAGGAATTAAAGGTATTTAGTAATTTTATTATCGAATTTTGGTGATGACCTTTTTTTAGGGGGTTCTAGATTTTAGAGCTTATTTTTTTTGCAATTTTTATACCCAACATTTTTTTTAGCTCTTACATCTGTGTTGACCTTGTCTTTGTTAATTCAATTACAAATTAAGCTCCATATTTTTCTGGCGACCTCCTTTTTCAGGTCTCATACTTGCATTTTAAAAATTAAACTAAGCCGATGGGAACCGAGTTGTAAGGACGAATCGCTACTGATAGTTTGTAGGCAAATTGATGAAGCTAATTGATATTTAAGTATACTTTGTATATGGACTTGAAACATTTATTAATTATAAGTACAAATTATTAAGCAACCTATATATATACTTGATAATTGAGTTGTTAGATTTATTTCTATTGCAACACAGTACGGTGGTACGCATTCGCGCCAGTTGCAAGGACGTGAGCATCACGCTGACATGTGACGCGGTGGTCACGAATGCCTTTCAACTCAATTTGGCTCCTTAGATATAATTCAGAAGTATTGAAATCTTAATTAAAGATTTTAAAAATAGTGTAGTTATCATGTCGGATTGTATAATACGTGATAGAGTAAATTTGTTTTTTGTCTATATAATTATTTTTTTAACGCTCAGGTAAATTTATATTTATATTATTTTTGTTTCGTCGCTCTGATAGACAAATAGCGGCGTTGAGCTCCGCCACTCAACTATTATGTCTAGATTTTGGACGGAATGTGGAGAACAGAGTGTGTTAACACTAGCTTTTTCTGCGTCACATATTGTCATTTTGACAAAATATAATGTACTAAATACTAAATACGAATGCAAAATTCAATTAGACATATTATTAATTCATTTTGCTATTAAGAAACCCATACGTGAAATGACCTCTACACGACAATCAATCGCTTGTGTAAAATGATCCGATCGTGATAAGACGGCGCCAGAAAGTGTCAAGGTCCCCACTAAAAGCCCTATTAGATTAAATGTAATTAATAACTAGGCTTCATACAAATAAATAAATATTGCTTATTCATATAATTATAAACCATGTTCCAATTAATTTGATACGATCGTTTTGACGAAATGTTGTGGTCTCATAGATATTGCGTATAGAAGATAAATGAAATCGATAAAACGTTAATAGTATATGGGCAATGTAGCATTGACATTGAGTTAGATACAAACCTAATAACTGTTACAAAAGATTTAATTACACTTATAGTCAATTAGCTGTTAGTTTTGGTTGCGTAATTTACATGTTCCTAATTACTCATAAATTTATGCTTACTTGTGGGTGTTGTGGGTTCGAATTTGATATTGAATTAATGTTTGGAAAAAAAATCTTTGATTGATTTTTATAGAAATTATGCAGAAAATGCTTTTAGTTAGTTTTTTAAGGTCTGTATTAATTGTGACATGTTCGGTCAATTGAGGTTACTAGAATATTTTTTGTTTGGTTTACTTGTAATATATAAATAAAAAAAAATACCTTTACATACAAAGGCTCTTATGTATTATAGTTATTCTTAAGAATCTATGTGTGACTTTTTAATAAACTACATTTATCAATACATCAGCAAAACCTAGTGAATGCGAAATGACATGGCAGTATCCTTAAGTGACTCTATCTGCATATTTTTATAATAAAAAAGGAACTTGAATTTATAGATTTGTATTCCTTTTCTTACTGTGGGGTTCCATCAATCATCTAGTGCATTACCTGTCGAGAAGCACGATGTTATTCTATTCAGTTGCAATCTAATTCACCTTACATGCATTGCCTTAATGCATTTTCTTATTATAAATAAAACATTTTCGCGTAATTTAAATGTATGTGCATGACTTATTCAACTACTACAATATACCGAACTAAAAAGCCTTCCTCATCTGTTTTTTGTTAACTTTATTTAGTACTAGCTTTCCGTCCGTGGCTTCTCGCCCGCGTGTAATTCGGTTATATCGCGCGATATGCTAAGGAGTATCCTATAGTCTTTCCCAAGGTCTAGACTATTTGTCAAAATTGGTTAAGTGGTTTATGTGGTGAAGTTGTAAACAGTTAAACAATCTTACATGATTTTATGTTTGACAATAAGGAAATCCCATACAAATTTTCATCCCCTACTTCAACCCCCTCTATCATTTTTTTGCGATAAAAAGTATCCTGTGTCCTTTCCCAAGTTTAATTCTATCTTCATACCGAATTTTATCAAAATCGGTTCAGTGGTTTAGGCGTGAAAGCGTAACAGACAGACAGACAGACAGACAGAGTTACTTTCGCATTTATAATATTAGTAAGGATTATTAATTTTAAAGTCTAGATGTTTTTGTTAGAATTGATAACCAAATAGTAAAGTCACTTTTATTGTTAATGAATGATTTAGTCATTCATCTATGATCAAGAGAAAAAAGGTCATGAATGGAAGGTATCTTTATTATTAACCGATAAGTTCATTGATAATACTCTAATAATACCTACTTATTTTCTTTATTCAAATTTTCCACAAGTCCTTCACAGCGATTAACCTACATAGCGCAAGAGTTGCACGATATTCTATTGAATTGAATCAAAACTGCTTCAGCGGCCCACTCGGCTGCCCTTGTCAATCGACATCAAATATTGCGAAATGTGCCAAACGATGATCAATTATTATTATTGTATCTATACAGATATTCCAAGGCAAGACAATAAAATAAATAGAATTATTCTCGGCCACAATAAGAATCGTTTATATACAATGCCAATGATTGGACGATTTAATTTTATTTTCGTATGTATACGTTTGACACTGACATTTTGACAATCGATACACGTAATGGCTTTTGCAAAATCATAATTAAATTACATGACTCGACAGAGATAGTTGGCGATATCATGTATTTTGTCCGTCTGTTCGTTAAAAACTAGTCACCACACATCAAAATATTTTTATTATATTACTAGATAGGAAAGCAGACACTAACTCAGTGATTGACCTGACCCAGTTGGACAAGTCACGCTTGATAGTTGGTCGTCTGTTTGATCAAATGTTAATTTGTTTTTATTAGCCGTGATTGGCCGGTGGGTCAACATTGTCACTGTATACATATTATACAGATACAATTGCTATTGAACTATGCTTTGATAAATATTCGATTGTCTTCAGATGATTAATTTATTTTATTTTTTTCTTTCAGGTAACAACATTTTGAAAATTCTTTTACTCTTTAAGTTATTGCTTAGTGTTGGTAAGTTTTTGATTTACTTTTATATGCTTCCTCTTCATACTGTGTAAAATTATTATTGAAAGAAATATAATTATGACGTGATATGAAATTTACTTTCAGAATATAAACCTAAATATTGAATTGTTATGTTTATTTAATACCATGGGTAAAAAAAATAATTTTGTTTTTCTGTTAGACCTTTCTTCTTCCTAACCTAACCTAAACCATAGTCGTATAAGACATTAAGTAAGGCTTATTCTTACAAATATATATTATAAAATTTATATTTATTAAATTTTTTGAGTTTTTCCGATTTATTATTATTATTACTTTATTTGTACACAACATTGAATTTAAAAAATATAGAGACAGAAGATAAAAAGTGTACAAAAGGTAAAAGTATTTGTCAAATATTAAAACCTATAATAAAAAAATATCTAGCTCCATAATCAAACAAATAATTTAATCTCGATAAGCCTGACTTCCCTCTAATCTGTAGCAATGCATGCGCGTCACGCCGTGATAAATGAGTGACAATTAAGTGAGTGCGACGCGCCCCCGTTTCACACCCGATATCTGCGGTGCGCCTGTTCATGTTACACGCCACGTTTGTTTCTATTGTGCTATATCCATTTTTAAAGAGATATAATTATTGTCATTATAATATAAGTTAATATGTTTCCTAAAAAATGCACTAAAAAGGAACATTGTTACGAATAACTCAAAAACTACTCGTCAGACTTACCTAAATTCAAATGGGACCACATCAATACTAATTATCAGATACAAAAGGAATAATAAAAACCACAATTCACCCACAAAAACCTATGCGTTATTATACATAAAAAATACAGTCGGGTTAACCTCTTTCTTTTTGGAAGTCGGTTAAAAACGATTTTTTTATCATCTGATTCTGAGTTTTTAGAGTTCAAACACTCCGTTCTTCATTAAACATTATTTTACTGCTAGAGATGTTGGTTGTGAATAAGGATAATCCAACGTTGCTCTATAAGTGTAAATACACCTTAAATTGATCGAACCCACAACTATCGTCAGTACAGATTGACTTCTCAACTGTGTTCACAGTGTGTTCAATAGCGTCAAAATTAAATAATTTCTAAAATAGTTAAATAGGTTGCATTTCGTTAAAAAAGTAAAAAATGTACAAAGAATTTTGCTTCAAGACTTAATGGAGGAAAAATAATCATCATAATTGTTAAAGAAATATATTTATATAAAAAATATTTTCAGAAGTACCCAATACAATTATTTTCATTGTACATAATAAATTAAACCAAACTTATCTTTGTTTACTAGAACAAAGTATTCCGTAGTATTTATATAACACGTGATTGATGTTTATTCAGCAATATGCAGATGTATTCAGAAAAAAATATAAATCGTAACGTTACGAGGCAGTTCGCAGAAATACAACGTACTTTCGCTTAAATTATCAACAGGTACTTGATTAGATGATGGTTTTTGTGTCGTTTAGCTCATATCATGTGTCTTTTCATATTAACTAGTGTCCCCGTTGACGCGTTAATAACGCGTTCTAGCTACGTATGTATATGTCACTTTATACGAACATGGATGTCAAACCATGGTGGTGTATGTAAAATTTATTTTATTAATGTTATATATTTTTTATGTATTATTTTAAAAAGATACTATCTATTATTCTGCACTTCTTCACTATATAAACTAGAATGCCAAGTTTCACGCTCCTCCGTACGCGTAATCCAAAGTTTTTGCTTCACGTATAATATATAGATTCACAATAGATTTTGTAAATTTTGAAAAGGCTTCTATTACCTAAAATATTTTAATCTTGTTATTTTAATCAATATATATATATATATATAAAACTTTTTGACTGAGAGATTGTAATTGGGCCTTTAAAGCTAAAATTTAGAAAATAGGTACCTTGGATAGCACCAAGACAGGATTTTCCGAAATTCCTATGAGAAGGAAACTGGATTTTACGTATTTCAGTAGAAGCGGATCATGAAGTTTACGCAAAGGAAGTTGCGGTCGACATCTACATGATGAAACTCAGGTACAATACAAGGATAATTTTATTTACCACACATATAAACACTTAACAGCATGCAATGCCTCAAATCGACGGAAAATGAGGAACGGAAATGTTAAAAGAGAACGGAATGTATTAATACTAGGTTCTGATTCCCTGCTATATGCGGGATACAGCGTGAAGCTAAAAAATACCTTCCTCTTAGTTTAAATTTTAACCTATACATTGTTAGCTATTATTAGAGATCCTAAGTGTATTTTTTTATAATGGTTTTATCGTGAAATTTACTAAGATTGCAACAATTTTGCCTTACGACGCAGAAAATTTCTTATCTGGTGTAAATATTTTTTTGTTATCTGCAAAGGCATTTAGGTATATTTAATGATGCAAATAACGTCAATATTGTACTTAAGACTGAGATTAAGATATAAGAAATGCATGTTTTCTAGATCTTTCACTGTTAAATTTTAAAGTAAATTTACTTGTGCTCCACCACTCTCTCACTCGCCTCAATTCGGCGAAAAGTGGGGAATGGAAATGGTAAAAGAGAACGGAGAGTCTTAACACTAAGTTCTCTGGTTCTCTTTGCCTAAGTTGCTATGTGCGGGAGACAGCGTAAATGCAAAAAAAAACAACTACAGTTTATGGACGATATATTATTCTCTTTTATTATCTATATGAATTTTTACAGTTTTAATATTTTAGTCATAAAATAATAATTGCAAAATAATTTTATGGTTAAGCAATCTTATCGTTACCAATTAACGGTTACGCGGTGGTTATTTGTGAGTGATAAGAGATTTTATTCTATCCATAAACGTTTTAAAATGATTTTTGATAATTAATACTTCGTGGTTTTGATAGCAATGTGCATTAGTAATAAGTTTACCTACCTACCTAATTTCACGCTAAAGCGTGCGTCCCTAGCGGGGTAGTCAGAGAGAACGGAGCATACCTCTTTCGCATCGTCCACAGTCATTAACCTCTTCATGCATGCCCTATAGGTTTACCATATCAGTTTTTTATTGTGAAGCATATTTCTTTACAAAATAGAATAATCTGTTGGCAATAAACAAATTATGCTGTTACGGTATACTTCAAAAGATATATAGGCAGTTAAGTTTTATTATAATTATCATTATATTATTATACAAGGAGCTCTAGGTTTTTCTCGCAAAACAGTGATAACCTAATGTCAACTGTTAAGATATTTCTTCCGTTCTTTACTTTCCTCCTGAATTCAGAACTGAAGGGAGTGGGAATCGTATCCATAACCATCGTATTAACAGTCAAACCCCCTCTTACTGGGGCACTGTGACCTGTAATATAATAATTTATATGCATAAATAATATAAAAAGTACCACAACAAGTAAAGCACATTAAAGAAAGACATTTCATACGTTATCCAAACGATTACTCTTATGGCTGTATCTTTCTATCTATTTTCCCGTCATAGTATTTACAATAATAAATCTCGCAGTTAATTTTTATTTTATCACACCTTAGAATATATAATTTATCCTCCTACTATAGGCGTATGCGCCGGCGCCGACTGAGCCCACATGCGGTGATTTACGAGATTTAGAGACCAGAAGCTGTTAACTATTGTTGCTTTGTACTAGAGTTCTTTAACTTGACTAATAACTATTTTGTAAATGATCTTACCCGGTACAAGAATTTAAATGACGCTTTAGAAGCTTCAAGGTAAAAGAAAAAAGTATAATTAATCTGTTTACTTAGTAGTTCTGGTATAATTTATATCAAAATATGGTGTTTTTTTTTTAATTTTAATTAGTTATGATTAAATTTATATACACCGTCATGGCGTAGTTGACAGGATGTTGGTACATCCAATAGTTGTAAATTTGAATTTAGTTTTGGGGAATGTTTATATAAGAGTATAAATGGCCAAATTTTACAATTCTTTGTAATTTGTGGAATATTTGTTATTATGTTGTAAAACCTATATTATTGTAAAGTCTTCATTTAGATAGTCTTAGACATTTTTACGTGATAGAATAACAAACTTCCATACTTCCTTTAAAACTTTCGCATTTATAATATTCATAGGGTTGTCGTTTCATCAGAATAACATATCAGCAATTGTGGCGCAGTGGGTTAGCGTCTAACTGTAAATATTATTGTATTGGGTTCGATTCCCACTCGAAACTTAAATTACTGTCACCGGCGTTGAGTTCAGTCATTTAACAAGCAATGTCTTAAATTCGGACAAAAACGGAGAATACAGTGTTTTGGAAGGTTCTTTTTGGTTACTCTGGCATGCGACATGAAATATATTTAAGTAAAACCCAATTTACTTTTGAAGATTGAGTCGCGTAACAAAACCATAAACATACCATAGTGTTATTTAAAGCAGAATATAAATTGTTCATTGCCACAAATATAAATCCTATTAAAATATCGTTGCCGTTTAGCAGTAAATATACGGAAATGTACACTCAAATAGGATATAATATTTAGTAACTGACATAATTTCAATGTCACTTTATTACAAATCAAGACAACTTTGGTACAAACTCATTATAATATTTAAATGTGTAATTATTTATTATATGGTTAAGTGCAAAGTGATGTTAGAACTAAAATAAACTAGATTTTTTTATATAATTATATACAGAAGGTTATATTGAATACATTATGCTAAGCGTGAATAAGTTTACAAATCAAAAATACTTTTCAAGCAGGCATTTTAATGCTTAATTTCTGTAAAATCTATTACTACTACTTATTTATATAATTTTTTACTTAAAAGTGTTTGATTTTTTTGAATTTTTTGATTTTATCATTTATTTATGTTATAAGTAAGGCAAAGCGCGGCGTTGAGTTCCGCCACTCAGCACGCAATGCCTCAATCTGGCGGAAAGTGGGGAACGGAATTGTTGAAAGAGAATGGAGTGTCTTAACACTAGGTTCTCAGGTTCCCTCTGCCTACCCTGCTATATGCGGGATACAGCGTGAAGTTAAAAAAAAAGTTTCTGTTATAATACAATGTTAATGTTATAATACAATTCTAATGCCTATGAATATTTAAAATTGTACGTGCAAGTCGAGTTACTAACCTTTGCACCCCTGTTATAGATTGCTCCTAATCTCGTTAGTCAAAGTGCCCTGTGGATATGCGCTTCTTCCTAAGTAATTTCATTAATAAAGCTAACAAGTGTATTCATTGTTATATAGTTCTACATTGTGATTTAGACTACATTAGCCGGCCTCATATAGTAAGTAATTAACGCAAAGTAAGATTTTCATCTAACTTGCTGTTTGACCTTATGTAATAGAGGTTAGATGGCTATCTTGAGATGTGGCCTATCTAGACTGCAGTGTAGGCTATTTACAATACCATAGTCTTGTTCTATGTTATAATGTACAGGTAATTTGATGGTTTTGTCGTTTAATGGTCACGATATTGACCTTTGATCAGTTTTATTAATTGCGTTCACTTTTGTATATTTTATTACTTAATTGTAAGGTGCCAAATGTAAGCATATATATATATATATATATATATATATATATATATATATATATATATATATATATATATGATATTATTTATTATCTTACTGATTATATATTATGTATATGTAAATACGTGAAAGAAAAACTTTGGATCCCTTTTTACGGAAATTTCGCTGTCGGAGGAGCATGAAACTCGGCACACTTATAGCGAAGGAGCGCACGACGATAATATTTTTAAAAATAATACATAAAAGTATATCAAATTAATAAAATAAATGTTACACACATCATGATTTTACATCCATGTTTATATAAAGTGACATATACGTTACTACGCAATGCGTTGTTAACGCATCAACGCGGACACTATTTATTATTATTTTACTAAATTTGTTTTATATACAAACATACCTGCTTCAAGCTTTATCCTGCATAGTAGACTAGCCAGAGTGAATCTAGTATTAAAACATTACCTTCGCCGCTTTCGGTCCGAATTTACGACATTGCGTGTTAAATGGCGGAGCTTAACGCCACGCTTTGTCTTACGAGACCATAGAAATAAAAATAGTTCTAAATATAATAATTTCCCTGAGTGGGAATAGAACCAACAACCAATCGGGTCTACAGTTAGATGCTATCCCACTGCGCTGTGATGACGTCTAAATGGTATAAAAACAAACTACCTAAATATCTTTTTAGAATATTACAGCAAGTTATGAATCTAGTAGCTGTATAATATAAAGAAAAAAAAAACCACTTCAGTTTTATTACTATGGGAGTCTAGTTTTACATGCGAATAGAACTATAATGTTTATTACGGCTGTGTCGATCTTATCAAGATCTTATAAATGTTGAATTGCATCGGTGAGAAAATATGTGTGTGCAGAGGCGTTGATTATTTCTTCATACTTCGAGTAGTGTTGGAGTATCCATAAAATGAGTAGATAGAATTATTGTTGTTTTAATATTTTATATGATATATTTTTTATGTAAACTAATAACTATTGCACTCCTACTTAGTTATTAACGGCAACGCGTAAGTGATGCCCCTGGTGTTGCAAGCGTCCATAGGCCACGTTAACCACTTACCATCAGGTGGGCCGTGTGCCTTGTTGCCATCGTCGTGGTATAAAAAAAAAAAAAACAACGTTTTTCTTTTTTTGGCTTAATCTCATGGTCACAAATTTTAATTTACTTTACTTGATTTTTTTTAAATTACTTTTTATCGAAATCATTTTTCCATTTTATATAAGTTATTGTTTTTTACGGTTTTTGTTCTGGCCTGGTCCGTACTTTTTATTCGCTTTTTTCTGTATTTTTTCAGTTACTTTACTAAGCTTAAAATTAAGAAGTACATATCCATACGTATGTAATTTTGAAGAGAGTCAAAAATATTTCATTTGCATTTTATTTAACTAAATTAATATTATTTTAGTATACATAAAGACATTTAAAGCATATTTCAATATTTCAAACAAATCAACATAAAAATGTCACTTAAAAAACTTAAAAATCCAAAAATAATAAATTACCAGTCAGACACGAGCATTACCCATTAGCGATTCGGGTCGTAAGTCACTGTGAAACATGTTAGTGGCTTTTTCTTTGTCGAAAGTTGTGATCATGAACTTGCTCGGTCACTAGCTACTGCATGCTACTGTTGCTGACATGGCAAAATGTATGAGTGTTTAAACAAGGAAAGTAAATATATGTAGATACATGACGTAGGTAAACACTGAAAAAACCCTACTAATGTTATGTTATTATAAGAAACTTGTAGATTGATAGAAAAACAGTTTTATTCTAATATGTATGAGGACAGTGTCTGTAAACGCGATTGCTTGTGGGTTCGATCCCCATTTGAGGGAATGATTCAATACACAAATGACTGCGGAAAGTGTAGAACGGAGTGTCTTAACACTAGATTTTCTCTGGCTATACTTCTATGGTATAAAAGCGTGAAGCATATATATATATACAAAAATAATGTTATTCCAATTAAAACGTTTATAAAATAATTTTACCTATACACCTTCAAATACCGCATTGATTTCGGCAATTAAATTTAATAGTTAACTTAATATTACCACATCATCATTATCGTTGCGTTTAATGACTTCGGAGTAAATATTATAACGTAAAAACAACTTTCGCTGTCCATTTATCTATCTATCTATATGTTCGAGTAGGTGGGTACGTCTAAACACGACTTTGCCAAACGAAATCGGCTGTCAATTGGTGGGTGACGTCACCACTTTCGCCAACCGGAAACTCTCCATGCAACTGAAAGGTGAATGTCAAGGCTCCTTGTGTTTTGTTGTGAAATTGCCCGATGAAATTACAAGATTAGCTACTATGTGGCTTGTGTAATAGATAAAATAAACGCTAAGTACCGCTACTGTTTACTATTAACTCCCGTACTCTCGTATGAGACGTAAGTGGATAAATTGCTTCTATACTATACTATTCTATAGTATATTTTTATTATTATTTTATTCTAGTTTAAGAACTTGGTTATCTAAGTGCCACTTTAGCAATATATCTGGGATGGCCCATTAAAACCTCGTAGTGGACGTGATTATTACAAAATAACAATCTTAAATTTAATATTGTATTTCATATAATCTAAATGCCAATGGATGCATTAAAAACAAATAAATACACACTTTATGTCATCAGAGTGTTAATGGCTTGCATTAGTTGCGCGAGCGCATCGTCCGAGCTTGCCCACTTTCACTGGCATTGAAATAGTAAACTTGAGCACAAGTATATGCAACTTGATGAATAATAAAAATAATTACTTTTCTGAGGTCATTCTCGGTTATCTAGTAATAAAACAGAACTAATTTAAAATTAACAACATTGAATGTAATTATGTTTTAACTACTATATGCGTATTAGTTTACAGTTTCTATTTTATTCGATATCTAGACTCTCTACATGTAGATGTCTGAATAGCAGTGTTGCCAGTTCAAATATGAATTAAATTTCATTAGAAACTTAAATAGACTCATGCCCTATTTATATGTATTATATTCAAATATATATATTTAAAAAAAAATCATATATATCGAACATGATATAGTAAGCCCATGATTATAGTTAAGTAGGTAGTTTTTCTAAATTTCGCATGCCAAAATCGTTTCATTAAAATGAGTGCAAATCGCGAACGCCAAAGATCTTATTACCGTAATTCATTTTATTAGGCAACTCGTATTCGGATAGGTCAGCAGAAAGAAATTAGCGATGGATCAGTGCTCTCCTAAAAACGTTATACTTTTAATGATATATATTAGATTTAAACTAATTATTCCTTTTACTACATACACAAAGTAGGGATACTTTAGTATATGAATAATTATAAAATAATAAATATACAGAAATGGAATGAGATTATAATCTTTGACGGTTACTCAGCGGGCTATTGTTCTTTCTTGTTTTACTTTTACACTGGCTCGTTGTTGCTCTTTTCTCCTAACAAAAATATGTGAATTCCAGGTACATTAGAACTATGTTTACACACGTGCACTAAGAAATATAGTTTTATAAATATTACAGCTTATATAATTCTGTGATGTTAAAAGATGTGATGTACTTTATTGCAGTAACCATTAATTTATTAGAAAATAGATAAAGGTCCATTATGCGCTCCACTGTTTCCACGGTCAAGTATAGATTAATATACTAAATTTCTACGCCCATCCCAAAAAATACGTAGATATGCATTAGAATTAAATAAAATAGAAAATTACTCTTTTAAATGAAACATTATAAAAAAATAAGTGACTCAAAACCAGTTAGAGTTTTTGAAAAGAATAAATCATTTATGTTCTTTCTGATAAATACGATATCATTATATAACTACATGAAGCAAAAACATTTTATCCCTTTTTATGAAAGTTATAATATTATAAACGCGGACGGAGGAGCATGAAATTTGGCACAATTATATTTTATGTAGAGAAGGAGTCCAGAATGATAATTTTTTTTTTCAGAATGCATAAATAGATAAAATAAATGTTAAATTGATAAAATAAATGTTACACACACTACCACGGTTTGACGTCCATGTTTATATAAACATAGACATATACATAGCTAAAAGCAACGCGTTGTTAACGCGTCAACGGGGACACTAGTTAAAATAAACGACACTCAAATTCTATATATTAACGAGGTCTGAACGAATGTACCATATTTAACGTTACGCAAATTACGCTTGGGAAGACTAATAAAAATGATATACCTGATATCATTTGTACAACAATTGCGCTGGATAGCTTAAATAGATTGCACCTATTGTGAGTAGGCGATTATAGTTAAAACTCGCTTACATAACATGGAAAGTGTTCCACAGCGAACATTTCTCATAGAGTTCGTGTCACATAATCTTTACCTTTTTTCCCATACATTTGACACGGTCATAATGTTGATGATGGTTGGATATTGCGTGACAAACATGAGTCTTTTTTGTTGATTTTTTTTCTTTTCTTCTGTAATTTTGTGGTTTGGTTTTGATTTTGCTTTGTATATGTGGAGCAGAGTGTGTATGGTGAAATTTAAGACATAGGACATATGTTTTTGTATAAATGCTATGAGCATGGGTTCAGGAAGAGCCCTGTGGTGGGCGCAGAGGCACTAGCGTGCGATTGTAAACGCGACAGGTTATGGGTTCGAGTCCAACTCTAGAAAATGAAAATGTTAAATTATATTTACGATTTTCATTTCCTCGCTCTGATAACAAGGCAAAACGTAGCGTTGAGTTCCGCCACTCAACATGCAATGCCTCAATTTCACGAAAAGTGAGGAACGGAAATGTTGAAAGAGAACTGAGTGTGTTAACACTGTTTGGTTCTCTATGTGCGGGATACAGAGTGAAGCAAAAAAAGTATGGGTTTAGATTCGGCTCTATTTTGGGAATCATTTTAAAACAAAAGAAAATAGATTATTTCGTCAACGTCTCATCAGTTTTATTTTGGTTATCGTTCAAAAAATCAAGAATATGATTTTGTTATAAAAAAAGTGTGTTAATGTAAATTCTTAATAAAATAAATTTTCCTTCCATTTATTATCGTAAATATCAACAAAGAAACAGTTGCTCTGGACGAAGTGCGCCTTGACACCCATTGCGAATTTGCATACCCTTCACTGTTGTCCGTCAAGTTACTTTTTTATTGACCACTACTAACGAACAAAGGGCTACCACTTGTTTGCACTTGCCTTTAATGTGACTTTCTGTTGACTTATGTTTTTTATAAATATATAAGCTATATCTCCAGACTGTTTGTATTTCATATAAAATCCCGTTTTTCTTTTCCGAGTTTTCTTATTTAATGATTTAGAGAAATTCTTCTTACAACTCCCCTACAATCCCCAAAGCCTACATGTCAATTTTCAGGTTTCTATGTCCAGTAGTTTTGCCTTTATGTTGTCTGTCAGTCGGTCATTAAAACATGTGTTTTTTATATATAGATTTTTATAAAGCCTATTTTTTTTATATATATATATATATATATACAAAGATAGCTGTTAAATTTCAAGATATTTGCTTTATCCATACGTTTGGCAAAAAAAAGATAACTAACCGAAAAGAAATCCTGAATATTTATATAAAGGTGGCTGTAAATATTCGAAAAGCATTTTCAATATATATTTATACGAAAAATACGTATACGTACCAACCTTAAAGTTCCATTAGCAACACTAAAGGTATGATAATTCTAGGTTAGCGCTTAAAAGCCTAGAATGCATGAAGTAGCTACGAAAGTAATTACAAGTCATTTGTCATTAGCTTCTCTACCATACAGTTTATGCATGTCTTTACTTCGTGAGCTGTTTTATTAACTATCTTTATGTATTAACAGTTACTGCGTTGTTTGAGTGGAGAAAATGAGCACGATATTAAGTGTTGAATTCTTGTTTAATATTATTTATGGTTAGATGTTGAAGTGAAATTTTGAGGCTTTTTAGTTTAGTTTAGTTTAATTTAAAAGATATAAAACCGCGTTTTAAACTGTTTTCGTGTTATCCCGTTCCTTATGAGAAAGCATTAGGTTCATGCTGTGCAAATGATATATTAATATCGGTTCCGGACACATGATATTCAAGCAATTCGTATAGAAATAAATGGGTGAAAATTTGCAATGCTTTTTTCACATTGAAAATTGTTCATACGTTATGCACGCGTCTAAAAGGTAAAATGTCGTTATACTGGTCATCCTTGCAAGGACGTGATTGAGGATATAAAAATATTTGTTGCCATCGAATTCGAAAATTTGTCCAAATTTTTTGCTACATTTTCTTACATAGGTTGATTTATAAATAGATAGGCAATTAAAATATATGATAATGATGATGATGATGTCCTCCTAGACGTATCCGTCGATGGCGACACACTGATTTGCCAGGTGTCATCTGCGCGGGAATATGTTATAGTACGTAAGTGTCACTCTCTCGTCCGCTCGTTCCTTATTCCAATGGAACGGAGTACCGCTACGATCAGAGGAACGATTGGATGCAGTGTCTGGCCGACGGTAACTGCACGCGCCCTCTACTGTCACCCTGGGCCAAAATAAAATATATAACAAGGTCATCGTGACGCTGTGGGACAGCGTCTGACGGTTAACCGTTGGTTGTGGGTTCGATTTCCACTAGTAAGATTGATTGTATTGAAAATATTTCAATTTCGCTTTGCTTTTTTTAAATGGATAATTTTTTGTAGTCCATTGAAATAAAAATACTACTATAATAAGAAATGAATTAGAGAAACATTACGTTTCATTTAGAAGAATAGGTACATTCTTGAGGTCACATAACATTAAATTTTATACTAGTTTCTTAATAAACATAGGTTTTATAATAATAAAACGCACTACATTATATAATTCCTATTTAATATACAAATGAGTCACTTATCGAGTAACTTTTGCGTATAAGTCTACTGGATTATAATTAACACTTCACGTGTATTACTTTAACATAATTATACTGTTATGCGACTGTACTTGCTGTTTTATTAAATTAGATAGCAATCTTAAAAACCGGTAACATCTGTATGTCGTTAAATTTGTAATGTTGTATGTAAATTTTGTGCTTGCAACACTGATTTTTGATGGTTAGGTAGTTTTTGCAAAGGTTTTTTTTTTATTTAATAATAGTTTGAATTTTACTTTAGTTTTTTTGAGGAAAGCTAATTAAATTAATAGATTTTCTTTTAATGTAAAGTAAGTATGTGTTAATATTTCCGTAATAAGCCTGAATATGTTGATAAGTAGATTTGCATCTTATATGTATTGTTAAATATAGAATTACGATACCCTTATTTATAAGGACACTTACACACAACAACAGGAAAAACGTATTTAAATAACTTAAAAATAGAATAAACAGATGTACGAGCAATTAAGATTTTGATGAAAAAAGAAAACTGACTTTAAATAAAATGTACTAAAAATAAAATTATTACGCATAACTCAAAAACTACTTGTCAGATCTTAACAAAATCAAAAAAGAAGCACTACTTATAATATATATAAAGAACCATTTAAATTGATTTGGTACAAAGCACAATCGAATTAAAACCTCATTATTTCATATTGGTTAAAAATATTCAAATTATTTATTATCTTATTTTCCTACGTCATACCAGAATAAACATCTAAAACAATATTTACACCATGTCTTGTCCAATACGTAACTGTGACCCTAATTACCGTTCCCGATAGATAACGCACATCAAACCCACAAGGTACCTTGACTAAATGACTTAATAAAGTAATCTGGCCAATTGCCAATATAGCTTTCATAATGCACGACAAATACGTTGACGATCCATTGACCGTAACAATGATTCTTTTATATAGATCTACTAGAACTAAGTATGAAAATATTATATGATGTTTATATGTACATCTCAAGTAGAAATAAGTGGTCGGAGGAAATGTATGAACGAATTATTTCTTTACAATTTTCTTGTGATATTCAAATACTGGTCTGTAGAAATTGAGATGCTAAAATTTCATTATAAGGAATAGTATGTAGAATGTTCTTATTGGACAATACATATACGAACTCGTAAAGTTAACAGAAATTATATTATTAATATAATAATGAAAGACGTATAACGTTACTTGTGTTTATTTAATTTCATCTTTTTTAACACAATTTTATTCGCCTAAGAATTCTAAGATTCTGATTATTTACAATATGATTTCTCCTTAATTCAGGATTACGTTTTTTAACTATTTTGTAATTATTTAATCTTAATACAATCAACCTAATATTATATAAACATGTACGTACTCGTATATTTGGCAGGTACCGCATTCTAGAGCTAGCATACCGCACAGAAGCTTCCAAGAAATTAACATACAACGTTACATTTCCTATCACGAAAATAAATTTTAGTACCTGGAAAACAATCAATTGGATTCCATGAAATACCGATATGTGTAGCAAGAATCAAACATTGATGTTCCAAAACGTGTTCGTTTATTAGACAGTTTGGTTCGATTGTATCGCAGTTACAATAAAAATAGTTTGAAATCTTAATGCGATTCGATTTTTGCCGTTACATTTTGTAACTTCGTCCTAAAAAGAGAAAATTTAGTGACAAAACACTATCGTCTGACCAAATGGAGAAATAATTTATTAATCTATTTATAATAGAGTAAAAAAGTGAAAGTGGGGAGCGGGATTCTTAAGAAAGGAGTGTCTTTACACTAGATTGATCGGGATCTCTCTGCCTATCCTGCTTTGTGTGTTCAGCAGTATAGTACTTTTCTAAATTAACCCCAGAATAATTGTAAATGATTGAAGAAACTATTATAATTAAATAAAATACATCAAATAGAAATATAAAAATATATGTACGTACATCTGTATTCAGTATATGTTTTGACGTCTCATTATAATAAAACATACATTTTGTTTTCTTTTCTTGCAAGATGCTATATTACCTACTTGTTCCGTTTTCTGCAGGATGTTGGGAAAATTTATTGGTCTGGAAGCAATATTATTCGGTCTAGACGGAAATTACTATAAAGTTTATTGCTCCCTGGCTTAGCTCATTTATTGGCAATAGTTGAGCTTTTGTATTACATAAATGTAACTATTTATTTTAATTGGTAATCATGTATTTGATATGCACATTTCAGTTGAGTTCCGCCACTCAGCACGCAATGCCTCCGTTAGGCGGAAAGAGGGGAACGGAATTGTTGTAAGAGAACGGAGTGTCTTAACACTAGGTTCTCAGGTTCCCTCTGCCTACCCTGCTATATGCGGGATACAGCGTGAAGATAAAAAAAGTAGCTACATTGACGTAAAATACACGTAACCTAATGTGTCAACAAATCGCTTTATTCAAAAATGTACGTCAAACTTTACTAGTAGACTAATATTTATTTTATTAATTTAATATATTTCTGATACATTATTAAAAAAAAAATTGGTTTTCTTCAATTCAATCAACTTCTTCTCTATGTACACTATATGTATGCCAATTTTTATACTCCTCCGTCTGTAACTTCACGCTGCAACCCGCGCTTTGCCTTGTTACCAAACCCAAGAAATGAAAATACTAAATTTTACATTTCCTGGAGTGGGAATCGAACCCACAACCTGTCGCGTTTACAGTCGCACGCTTGTGCCTCTGCGCCACGACAGGCGTCTGTAACGTTTTCATAAAAAAGATTCAAAATTCTTCCTTCACATTTTAATATATGTATAATGATAAAGAACATACAAATTTAAGTATGAATACTTGAAATCGTCAAGAATCTTCTAAACAACAACATCCCGACCTGGGTACCGAACTTGTCTGAAGTGGTGAGGTATTGACTCAACAGTTTCGCGGAACGGCGCGGGCGCAACATTTCTACAGGGGTGTGTATTTTTAATATTAGGATAAACGTTATAGAGTAATTTAATATGTTTTTTACTTAAATATGAAAATAATTTCGAAATATTTTTGTGTGGATATAAATATTACGCTTTAAAGTATAAGCGTTAGTAAGTTTTTTATAAGTGTAAGGAACTAAATAAATAAATGATATTTAAAATCATATTTTAAGGCGTTATTGTCAATATATGTTCAGAAAATAAATATTTGTTTGTAAACCTACAACCCTAGAGTCGCTTTTAAGACGACATGACACCGGCTCGCTAACTACCGCACTTTCGAGAACGTCTTGACAATGGGAACTAGACGTCTTTAGCAGACCTTTCACTAGCCTGCGTTTTTTATTCTACCACAACATAGCGACTAGTGTTTTACTTGTTACGGATATAACTTAATTCATTCTTTTCGTGGTTCATGCTGTATGTTTATTTGGAAAAATATATTGAATTAATATTTACAGTAACTGTAACTGTAACTGTAACTTTTCGTTTTTGTGATATAAATGTAAGAAAAATATTCATTGATTTAAAAAAGAAGTAACTTGGTGACGATGCTCTCTCCATTTCACTTGCTTAGAGTTGTCGCTTTTTGTAACTAACAGAGGAAATCAAAATATTTTAAATATAAAACTCATTTTCCTAGAATTCCAACCTTTAACCATCGCAATCGTCAGTCAAAATACAAATGCACTATAATGGCTTGAAAATTAAATTTTAATAATAAAATAAAGTAATGGTCTCCAAAGTATTCTCTTTATGGACGTTTATTATAATGTCCATATACGGTAATTCCAGAAGTGGCTACCAAACTTTATAGGTAATAAAACCTCATAGGAGGCTCTTTTATTAACATTTTACCGTTACGTCATCATTATCTATTTGATAAGCTTTAAGCGTAAAGTGACAAAACTTGTCCTTGCAATAAAAGCTGAAGTACAATCGTACGTGAAAAGCTTTGGAATAAGTACCTTCTGTTATGATCACCCAAGCGATCATAAAAAGTATTTAAATACATTTTTTTTTAACTTCACGCTGTATCCCGCATATAGCAGGGTAGGCAGAGGGAACCACAGAACCTAGTGTTAAGACACTCCATACTCTTTCAACAATTCCGTTACCCACGTTGAGTGGCGGAACTCAACGCCGCGCTTTGCCTTGTTACCTAACCCAAGAATTGAAAATACCAAATTTTACATTTCCTGGAGTGGGCATCGAACCCACAATCTGTCGCGTTTACAGTCGCACGCTTGTGCCTCTGCGCCACGACATGCGCGTATATACATATATATTTTATATATACGAGTATCCAAGTAAATGATATATTGAATATACCTATATTTAGATTTTGCAATGAAAAATACTTATTTGTGCAATGCTTGCTATTGTTGAGTCAATGTTCTGTGAACGCCTATGGTACCTTATGGCGATTGTAACGGCATATTGTATGCGTATTAACTGCAAACGAGCAAATGCCTTTAGCGAGGCTTCAGCTTTCTGGTTCACACGTAAATATACTTATTTCCTCTTAAGGAACATTTTCAAGTTCAAGTGCGATTCATTTTGAAATTTATTATTGTCACTATTTTTATATGACTTAGTGGCGTAGTCTACAATTTATATACCTAAGTAAAGTCTAAAAACTTAGACACATCGCCGCCGCGAACAAAAATGTTCACTGGCATATTTAATACATGTCGCTTGCGATGTGGCGTTTTATATTTATAGATCCCAATGACATGATCTATGTACAGTTGATACTGATACTGTCGAGGCATCGAAGCTTTCGAAGAAATATATTAGAGGCTCACTCGCGCGGAAGAAATGCAAAATTTAACTGCTCAATAGTTTTAAAAAAAAATGGAAATTTGTACTTACACAAAACATTGGTACTTAATAAATAATGGTTTTCCTAGAAAAGCCTGTATTATGTAAATTATAAGATTATTTTAATTGAATCGGACGTTTTAAGATTATCTAGATAGATTTGAAAGGCTATCGGACGTTACTCTGTAGCCTGGCTACTGCATGGGGCGGAACAACAATAGCGCGGGCGGCGCCGGCGCGCCTGAGATACCCGTAACCAGCGATAACACTGTACGTGCTTGCCACTCGACATTCTTGTTGGAGCCTGTTCAAGTTTCAAATGACTTCGTTTATCTACTTTACCTAAAGCAGGCAGAGTAGAGGTAGTGTATTAATGTATGGTTTAACTGGATTAAACTTATATTAAAAATGTTAAAATGCCGCAATCTGAGAATGAATTTGGTCACACTCTTAGAGCACCATATAGAACTGTGTTTAGATGCAAAACTTCTGTAGTGTAGTACAATTCTGTTTTTTACATGTGCTTAATACTTAAAAAAATATTAACATTACATATTATACTTTATGAAAAAAACCCATCTTTATATTATTTTTGGCGAAATATTTAAGAAAAAAAAAGGAATTTAAATAGTAGAGTGTATTAAATATAACATAAAAAAAGAACTTTTAAATATTTAAACATTTTTTTTTTCTACTAGTAAGTAGCAATTATTATAAAGATTACTTTTTTAATGATCTTTTGCGGAAATATAAATTTATTTAATGCGTTGCTTTAATATCACTAGAAAACTCTTTCGCCTTATCCAAATTCAGTTTAGCAATTTATCATAAAAGAAAGCAATTATTAATAACTAAGAACTCGAATGTCTGATAAAATTAATTTTATCACAAACTTGATTTACGGGTTACAGTAGATACCGTTTGTAGAAAACTATCCTTCTAAACGATAATCGATTTATATTTAGGCAAGCAGTTTTATTAATTACATATGTAGGTACTTGTACGCCACTAATGAAATGAACTCCTTCACTGTGAATTTCCTCAAGTGTTCACCTGAGTGTTCCGATGTTAAATTAATGAGGAGCCGTCATGAATCAAACAACTCCCTGTTGGTGGCGCGCCGGCGCCGGCATCTAATAATAGACGCATTCCACCAGCGACTTCAGTCCACCTGCCGCACTTTCCTTTTTCATTTCCCTGTTACATAATATGTTAGATAAACATTTATCACACCCACCATTATTTTAGCCCGAGGGTCAAAGGTTGCCGGAAAGCTCCGCTGTCGTGTACAGCTTTGTGTAACGTCCTGGCAGTACGCTACGCTACCAGGAATTATGTAAGGCTATTTTAATATTACGACATCTTTGTCCATTCAACGGTAAACACTAAATGGTAAGCCTCATTAAATGTTAACTTAGATAACTTGGTGTAACAAGTATTATTTATTTTTATGTAATACCTCATAAACATTTATTTGATAAAATAATGATTGTTTTTTGAAGTTGCTATTAAAAGCTTTGTCTATTCCGTTATATTATGTTGTATCAACGGCTGTAAATAACTCAGGGACATTTTATTTTCTTATAAGGGCAATGATTCTTCAGCTATTAAAGAGTTCAAGCGCCGTGGAGTCCACCAGTGCAGAACGAAGGGCTACGCTAGACAGAGTGTGAGAACGTTTCTCACATAACGACCTTAGGACGACTGTGTAGGGGGGTGTGTGTTACTCATCCGATGAGGCCTACATAAATTATCCCTCTTTATACCAAAAGTTCAACTCAAAAATGTTAAATGGGCTAATTACGCTTCAAAGAATTCAGCTCAAAATATTTATAGCATCGTTCACGGGAGAAGTACATTCTTGCATTCGAAACAGAAATTTTAATAAGGCTATACTTTCTGTGCAATGTAGAAGACAATTTTAACTTGTCCACTAGAATTTTGATGCGATCATAACTGGATATCGGTATTCCTTTTATACTCGTGGCGGCATCATCTGTCTGCTTACAACGCAAGGGAATTAAACGTTAATTAAAAATGTTGAATACACAAAGAATAATGCCTAAGAAGCGCCGGGAAGTAAGTTTCCGTTCTGACAATTTATACGCGCACGCAGGAATAAAAAAATATTATTTTTAATAGAATTGTCTTAGCAAACTTTTTGAAATGAAAAATAAATGAATAGGGATATTTGTTTCTTGAAATATAATATAATAGGTAATATGAACAATAATAAAGGAAAAGTACATTTATAAATACTGATACAATACTATTTATTTAGTTATATAACATAGATTCTGTAATTAACACATTACATCCTGTTCGAATTGCGTATTTTTTTATATTTTAAGCTTTATTAGTTTAAGCTTAACCTAGATTCTGTTTATAATTTAGCAGAATAAAATAAGTAGTGAAAATAATCCAATGGAAGCATCTACAAAAAAAATGTTTTCTATTAGAACTAAAAAAAAAAATTATTAATTAATTTTATAAAATGATGTCATGAATTGCTTATTATACATCTAAATTTAAACGTGAATAATATTTGGAATTCCGTTTTTACATGCGTATAAATAATTTGACGAATGCGGTTATAAGAAGGCAGTAATTAATTAAAGCTAGTTCACAGTCGTCGGCGAACATGTTTCCTCCACGAGTGATTTACGCATCACCGCATGATTAACCTGCGACCTTCCATAAAAGGTATAAGTATGATTCACAAATATTTGCGTTGTATTTTAACGTAGCAATAGAACCATATACAGATGATCGCTGGTGGGTAGTTTGGCAATCATTCAACGGGCAACCGCTGAGTGTCCCGAGCGTTTTCTGCTCGTTCGTCACTTGGCGATTCATGCAAATGATATGCAAAGACCGCCGTTAGGAGCGCGCCCCCGACCCGGGAATGCGAGGTGTGATTTTTTGCAAAGATAGCGAGCTGGTGTGGTCTGGCAGGTTTAATTCGACTTAACGCTCGAGGATATCTAAAACCATCGTGGCGCAGTGAGACAGTTTCTACTGTACTGTACTGTAAGGGCAATTGGTTTTCAATTCAATTCCCACTTGGAGGAATTAACATATTCAAATTAATTTTTCTTTGTTTTGACAAGACTAAGCGTGGCGTTGGGTTCCGCCACCCAGCATGTAATCTCGTATTCGAGCGGAAAGTTGAGTGTCATAAAATTAAGTTCTCTTTGTTTATCTTGCTATTCTGGAAAAAGCGTAAGGCTGATTTCTAAAACAACAATTCAAACAAGTTGTTAGAGTAAAATAAAAAACGTAATTCGGTTTATATAATAAAATAATATAAATGTTAGACTTTCGGGTCAAGATCACAACGAGTTTAGATAAAGTTCATTACAAACATTAAGTCATTCGTTACGGTTATTGTTGTGAATATAACTCTTGCTTCGTAATTAAGATGCTGGCTGCTAAGGTTAGATATATCCAATGCATACCGTTATTTGTTTTTGCTGAATTAACTAACGTAAATATAATAAATGCTAAATCTAAAAACTATGTGGGCGCACAAGCGTGCGACTGTAAACGCGACAGGTTGTGGGTTCGAGTCCCACACCAGGAAATGAAAATATTAAATAATATTTAGTATTTTTATTTCCTCGCTCTGGTAACAAGGCAAAGTGCGGCGTTGAGTCACGCCACTCAGCATGCAGCTCTTCAATTCGGTGGAAAGTGGTTGGATGGTTAAAAGTGAACGGAGTGTCTTAACACTTGGTTCTCTGGTTCCCTCTGCCTACCCTGCTATGTGCCTGATACAGCGTGAAGCTAAAAACTATACGAATATGACTTTCTTGTCTATATCCGGTCTTTTATTATTAATTGTGTTTTAATCTTGATTTATATGCTACAACCTTGACATATAAAATTTATTACTTCCTAAATTTTCACTCGTAAATTATTCACGATATGGTGACATAATCTCCAAAGACACAGAAAGAAAGCTTCAGAGCAGGATATATTTATGACCAGATTACGCCGACTTGTTTGGCGTTCCCATCGTCAGTTTAAACAAAGCGGCTATAAGTTTATTGCAATCTTATATTATGGCTATAGTTTGTACCTTATCTAGATAAGAGGATAATCTTTTTAGTGTTCAAATTTAATAAGTAAGTATTATCTATCACATTTGGCCTTGATTTTTTTGTGTCTGCGTAAATGTCGTTAGTGGCGAAATTTTTAGTTAGTGATTGACATTCAATTTAAAAAAACCTTGAAGTCTTTTAGTATGTAACTAAAAAGTTACTATTAACATTCATGATAATAAATTACAAATGGAATAGAATAGAAAAGTCTTTATTGCACACAAGAAAAAAACACAGGAAACAATAATATCTAGTATCTGTATGCAAAGGCGGTGTTATTGCTTCAAGCAATCTCTTACAGACAACCTTTGTAAAGGATTAGAACAAATGCAAAAGTAATAGGGGAATAACGTCAGTGCAACAGTGTAAGTATAAAAAATAAAACTACTAATAATAGGCCAATATATATATTTCTTTTTTTTTTAACTTCATGCATATAGCAGGGTAGGCACCTGAGGGAACCTGAGAACCTAGTGTTAAGACACTCCGTTCTCTTACAACAATTCCGTTCCCCACTTTCTGCCGATATATAATAGTATAAAACATATACATATATATCTATACATCTACATATATACAATTAATATAAGGCATATTTAAAATAAAATACAAATTATAAGTTTCTATTGTGAAAGTTAAAAAACGAAACTAACTCCTTCTACCTGTTTGTCATTCTTGCGAATAAAATATACCTAAACATTTTGAAACTGTAATATACTGATGTAACAATTTAATTTTATAATTGCACTAGCTAAACGCAACGTAATCCGCATATTGAATCGAAGGAGCATAGAGTAACGGTACTTGCCTGAGGTGTGAGATGAATTCTATTAGCCGGGTGTAAACGATACCACTGCTAGGGGTCGTTCACCATTTAACAGTGCGCAACGCCGAAATACTTGGCTTGCGTTAGTTCATTTTATGCTTTTTTTTGTAATGGTTTATTTTTTTTTGCTGTAAGATTTATTCTGAAAGATTATTTGTTTGATTATTTTGAATAATAATCGTCTTTAATTTAGTCACGGGATATCTTATAAAGTCAAGTTCAACTTGCGACGCAGCAACTTTATAGCTACTATGCGAAACACTTGAAGCGATCTTAAATTGATATAGAACTTTTATATAACAGTCCCTTATAATATATACAATTCCAGATTTTATACATGAAGACTTAACAGTTATTTAGGTATTATGCAACTTTTAAAATTCGGCATTTTATTCACTGACTAATGTATAGATCAAAATAACATTTTATAAACAAACAAGCAAACTTCAATCGTTTGATCTTGGCAGTCTTTGTTTGCAAGATTATGAGTTACTCCAATAGGTATTGTGATGATTAACCGAGGATGTTACGTTGAGCGGTGCAATAATTTACTTCTTAATATTCTGGTCGCGTGTCGCCCGTCCGTCATTTCGCTGGGCTCTTCCTAGAAAGCGAAGTGGCCCACTCGGTGATAGGAAACCTCCAAGCACCGGATATGGCGTCGACGTCATATTAACTGTTGATTTTCACTTTTATTAACATAGACAACGAAATTGAAAATTTAATTGAGTTATATTTTGCACTTTCTCTCACACTGTTATGGAAAAGGAGATAGTTATCGAGGGGTGGCAGCTATTATCTTATCAGACGTCTATGGTTTTAAATTATACACATAATGCCTACTTTATTGTAAACTTGTGGCGCCTCATGCACTAGACTAGGGTTTTGTAAATCCCAATGTAAAAGGGGTAGTAGTAATGAATGACGGTATTGTTTGTGAGTCGCGTGTCTGGGGAGCTTCCTTGAGGGTTGTCTGATTAGCTTAGTTACATTGTTTGGTTAATGTACATACTACTTTACAAGTGCCTTTGCGGTGTCTTATGTAGTGTTAGTGCCTCAAAATACGTATATACATATGTAAGCATTGTTTATACCAAATTCAATCCAAAATTCATGTTCACAAGAATTTAGCAGTGACTTTGGTATAAAAAAGTTTATAGTTTTTTTACTTAACTCTAGTTTAGTATTAAGTATTACATTATATATTCCTTCGATTTTAAACGGTCGTGTCGTGAACGGATATTCCCAATCTATGCAAGGTCTCGTCGTGAACACGCTCTGCCTACTTCAATATTAGGTACGGTCGACGTATACTATTGTTTTCCTATATAGGCCATTAAGTTATGCTACATTGGCGTGTTGGTCCATCGCCGATCGCTATCATTTTTGGTTTATAGCATTTCGGGCTCATTATTTTTGTCATTGGTGTCACGAAGTACTACTCAATATTTTTTGTCACGTTTCTTGACGTAACTTCAATTTCTATGTTTTGGCGTGTATTATGATTATTATATTTGTCTTTCCTTTCCTGGGTTAGTTTCATTTGTTTTGTACCATGATATTATATGATCTATATGAACTTTTTTTTTAATTGTTAGTGAAATAAATTGTGTTTTTAATAAAGTATACAACTATTTAAAGAATATTTTTTATTGTATATTAAATTCGTTTCAATGCAATATTGATACATTTGGTCTTTTGAAACAAATATTGTATTGATTTTATATTTAGATCGAAGCCTTGAACCTATTGTAAGTAACATTGCACAATATGACAGAAAAAAAATTCTAATCACCTCAATGGTATGAAGTGCGGCTACCGATTTGAGCCGGTAATTCAATTATAGAAACACATGTAAATGTCAGCGCAATGAAACTATCGAGATAGCCGACAGTTTCGAGTGCTCTTGCGCAAATATTGCGCCCCATTATAGAGCGAGAATCGTGTACGTTCGTTATTTGTTCTATTAAGCAATTGTTGCATTTACTCGCACGCTTTTCTTATTTCAATGTATTTACATTAGGTTACGTAACAATGTTGTATGGTTTCATACAGATATTATCTTAGTTGTATCCACTTAACGCTTCCTCAGAACGAATTATGTCTTGAATTTGTTTGTTTTTGATTGATTTTTAACTGACTCCAAAATGGTTTTTTTTTTAGCTTCACACTATCCCGCATTTAGCAGGGTAGGCAGTAGGGACCCTAGTGAGAACCTAGTGTTAAGACACTCCGTTTCCCACTTTCGGCCGAATTGAGGCATTGCGTGCTGAGTGGCGGAACTGAACGCCACGCTTTGTCTTGTTACCAAACCCAGGATATGAAAAATTCTATTACCTGGAGTGGGAATCGATCCCACAACCTGTCGCGTTATAGTCGCTTGTGCCTCTGCTCAACGACAGGCGTAAAAAAGTTATTAACTGTATTTTTTTATGTTTTAGTGTTTTAGAGCATTAATGTTTGCTAAGTGAACCAACTGTGTTGATTCTTGTTTAAATGATAGTACGTTTGATGTGGTCCCCTTTGAAAATTGCCTCAGATTTGAGAAGTATTTGAGTTATTCGTAATATTTCTATTTCGTTCATTTTATTCTTAGTCTGTTTTCTTTTTTTTTCAAATTTCAATTTTACGTTAGAAAATTTAATAATTTTTATTTAAAGTAAATATTATTATTTGTTATATAATAACACAATTTTTTATCTTTACAGGTAAGGCGTTGTTTTGGAGGAGTACGTCAACGCGGTATGTCTAAGCTTTGATAAGACATGGTAGCTCGTTAAGTATGCTGGAAGGCGCTAGAGCGGCATCAATATGCGCCCGCGCACCTCACGGACGTTTTGATGAGTGAATCACAATCGTTTACTTCGTATCTCCTAGCGTGACGTCACGATTTAGGTGTCGCACGCGTGTTACAAGAAGTTAATCTACTTACGTTAACCTATTGTCATTAAACGACACGTGGTGTGTTGAAATATATCTTATTTAGTTTTTTTTGTGAGTATAGTTATAACAAATAGATTTTTTAAGGTTTTGTAGATTAGGCAGTGAGAGTTTTGTATTAAACGCTTTGTCTCTATATAGTATATAGTGAAAATTCCTTAATAACAAATCTATTTCGTCGATTGTAAGTTAGAACCTAAACCAACGTGTAAAGTCTATTTTTATTGTATGTTATATTAAGACTTTAAGTATAGTAATATTAAGCATCATAAAAGTTATTATATTTTGATTCGAAACGATCGACATAACCCTCATAGAGCGTAGACAGAGTTTATGACTAACGCTCATAAAATTATTGCACTCGTCTACTTAATATTACCGTGGAGGAATCTTTAAAGTACGCGGTCGATAATTGAACTGAATCATGTAGTGTCAGTGCCAATACATCTTAATGAATAACAGCGTCGAATGAAAACAAGAGTATTATAATTCATGTCCACTACAATACATTTTATTACTTTCGTCGAAGATACTGATTTATTGATAACAAACTTTGAGCAAGTCTAAATGTGTAGGTGAATGTTGTTTTTCTTATCGTGTAAAGCAGACGTTAATATATAGCGAAGCGACGAGGATAAGAGACCGTAATGTGAAGCGATATCCATCATGTCTTTGCATTCAATCGTCGACGTTGACTTGAAAGGGTCAGAGCCAGCAGGCTACGGGCAATCGGTCAAACAACCGAACCATTTAGTTCCTGCCATCTTTTACGACAATCGCTAGCCATTGTGCACAAACGCAGTCCTTTACATTGTAGAACAATAGAGATGCCGATTGCGACACCGCAGACTGACTTAGTTTTATTACAACAGTCCGGGAGTGCTGAGAGGCTATTTGTCATGGAATGCAAAATGCAAGTAGTTTTAGCCACTTAGTTGTGTTACTCAAAAACTTACCGAGAGCAAGCTTTAAATTGGAATATCGTTTCCATTGCATGCGACAGTTACAACGGGGACGACGATTACGCCGCAACAGAGTAATTTATGAACTGTCAACGGAGACCAGTGATTTGCTGGGATAGCGCCGCCTTAACCGTTCCAACGTGAAACGTAATGTTTCTCTGTTCAAGTTACACATCCGCGGTTGCTCGTTGAAACGGACACTGTAACGCGATAGTCATCCAACTCTCTCCTGCATGGAAATGCAGAGCGGAACGCTTCCTAGTGTATTCTGACTCCATTAGGTCTAAAGTTTAGTTTCTATTGTGTATGATGTGATTTGGTTGCATAGCGGTTCAGAGGGCAGTTGCCGTTACGCCGCCTTCCCACAATACAAGCGAGAGTCGAATGTGTTAAGTTTCCGCAGATTGCTATCGCGCCTTCGGACTTACAAAACGTTCGTATGCAACCAACTTCCGAGATATTCGCGTAATACCTGTTACATATTGATGCAGGGTTGGTTTTTTTGGTTACTAGAATACACTTTAGGCAATTGTTTCTTGTTATGTTAATTAAATTTCATTTTGAATTGACCACCTACCTTTTACTATATAGGTGCGATTCCTTATTTGGATACACAAACAAGCGTCTTGCAACAAAACACGTACTAGCCGTGGGTGACCATCAACTCGATTATATCAGTTGTTTTTAGAAATATAAGCGGATGTCACGTTCTTTGATATCGCAACATTTTGCCTACGAAATAAGTTAAGCACTTGGACTACCGGTTTTGGATGTAAGTAAATATCCAATGCTGGATCTTGTTATTATGTACCTTGAATTACTTTATATTCCACGTTTTTAGGAGTAGATATTACTCACGACGGATTATTGTGACTGGCCGGATAGTTTTATCATAGAAATGGTAGCTGG
Organism: Philaethria dido; assembly: GCA_033558755.1. Lineage (NCBI taxonomy): Eukaryota > Metazoa > Arthropoda > Insecta > Lepidoptera > Nymphalidae > Philaethria > Philaethria dido. Next base: position 235,049 of record JAKGSA010000203.1, on the reverse strand, counting down.
AATGAGGCAGATGAATGTACATGCAATATTCATCTGGCCTGTTGCAAGATTCCGTGATATTTCAAGTCGGGTGCGCCCCGAGCGCCTTTGCATTGCATTAAAAGCACCGACCACCCCGACAGCATCAGTTATGTTTAAAATTGCACTGGTATTTATCGAGAACTTTTCCTACAAACCTATAAATGATCTGCTTATAATTTACATAAGTGATCAGGCTACATGATGTACCATTTACTTAACTTGCCTTCAGCTAAACAATTGACTTACTCCTCAGTTACCGTTTCCATCAAATGAAAATATGAAAGTGTAGAAACATCTGCAATTGAAAACTTATAGATACTTACATATTTACAATGTGTTAGGAAACTAAAGAAGGGTTCCATACGAAAATTGCACTAATGTAACTATTAGAAAATTATGTTTGCAATTAAATATAATTACCTAACTTGATTACACTGTGAAATCTGTATGAATGTTTCAAGGTTTAGGCGAATTTAACTTGACTGATAGATTTTAATAAAACCTTAAATTTGTGATATTCTATAAAATTGTTATTGGGCAATATAAATAATTATTGGGGTACCTAATGTAGAAATAAAACTAATACATTTTTTTTAAAGTAAGAAATCAACCAAACTATTGGCACTTTGTCAATTTCTAACAATTTGTTACCTTAGTCATTTAATTTAAAATAGTAATATTGTACTGAGGATTTAAATCGTGATTTATGAATGGATTTACACCAGCTTCCATTAAAGATAATGTGTCAGCAGTGCATCAGTCACCAATTTGGTATTTCAGTTAGTGATTTGAACTGTACTGGCACTTTCAATTTTACTAATTTATATAATAATTACTGTAATTTGTAATGTAAGCGTTACTTAAGAGTTAAGAATAAAAAAAATGATGTTTTTGAAAGAAACTTATAATTATTTAAAAAAATACCCATAAAAATAAAAATGATCTCACACGAAGTACCCAATTCCACATTAAGGTGAAATGTTATCGTGTTCTGGTGGTGCGCCGGCGCACGCGACCCAATTCAACTAAGTGCCTGCCTTGATGAATGAATCTCCATTTAGGAGATAGACATTCTGATAACCAACACATGAGCTATGGAGGAGTAACTCCCTACATTCGTTTCAATTTATTATATTAGGCTAGACCAGCATTAAGTGGTTGCCCCACATAGAGATTTATGGCATGGATTAGTTAGTGTTTCGTCTATTGGTTGCTGGTGGATGTGTAATTAAACTTACTTCCACTTTGAAATATATCACATGCCCACCTTTTTATTACCACTAACTAGACCCAATATTTTTCATTTCAGTCATTATGGGTATACATAACGTGTTTTTAATGCGTTAATTTATGTTTTGTCCAATTAAACTTAATTTTAATTAAAATTTTTAGCATAACATCTTCTGGTTCTACATTTGAATTCTACGGACGATTCTTTTTTAGCGCATCACAGCAATAGATCAGCTTCTAATTGCCTTAATAAGCCGCATCCTGGCGCCGGCGCGCACACCGTTCACATCGGCCTAACGCTTTTTACTTGCTTACTCAGTGTGCGTGCTGTAATTCTAACAAGATAGCCATTTAGATAGCTAATATCTATTTGTGGATCATTTAATGTTTGTTAATCTATCGTGAATGATTAGAATTCATAGTATATTTAATGGAGAAGAAAAATATAGTGCCAACATTATAAATAATAAAATAAGGTTTTTTAACGGTTGATAACTTAAAAGATGAAGCTTCATTTTTATCTCAATCTATGCACTGATTGTTGTAGGAATTCTTATACATATCGCATGATGAACTTTTATCCTTAATGCTAATCTTGCTACTTTCGGTATTATTTGGTAGATTCTTCGTTTTTAAGTTTTAAAGTAACAACTTTTCGAACAGTTATTGTCACAAACAGTTCTAAATTTACGATGCTTTGTTATGCGGGCAGCTGCGTGGATTAACTATCCGAACCGCACGAGTGTTTGCACATCTGTCTAAGGAAAATTTGTGTTCTATTAGAATAAACTATAAAGGTCTTCTAAAATTGCAATAAATGCATCAATGGCACTCTATCTTATTTACAACGTCAATATTTTCCTCGACATTAACTTAACCTTTAACATAAATATTATAACAATACCCAATTACAATTCTGCCTTTAGGCATCGAAACAGTACAATTGGATAGGCGACGCAGTAATTTATGCTGACAGGATAATATTAGAACGGTATAGATAAAGCTGTAAAATGTCAAGCGCGAATACACCAACATGTCCTCGGTGCAGTGAAGGTGCGCAGGCGCACAATAGAATATTTCGTTCACCATTAAAATACAATTACAAGGCCGTGATCCAATTTGCTTTTGGAATTGGTGGATAACGAATTGATTAGCTACGTTGCTTGCAAAGATTATATTATGTTATTATTAGATAGACTTTGTTGGGTTTTGTAAGACTGTTTGAGTATGAAAGTTTTATTTTACATAGAAATAATTGACTTGTGAGATAAAATCTATACGGTTGCTATATAGGCGCAAATTTGGATAACGAAAATAATGTACGTTTTTTCGCAATTTAATAAACTTGTAGGAGTAATAGTTGACGCATAAAGTAAGCGTTGCCTTGGCAACGTATAGCTTTATACAAAAAATTCACGTCAAGCACTTACCATGTGTTGGATATATACTTTTGTATGTAATATCTATTATATTATTTTGTTGTATTTTTGCTGTATTGTTATGAAAAATATTTCCTTTCTACCTTTCCTTATAAACTAACGTTTATTAGAATATGCTGAAAATAATATATTACTCAATTCTGAGAAATAATTACGATGACAATATTATAATAAGTCAATGTACCTACCACTGGTTGAGATCAAATTACCTCGCAGCAATCCTCTCTGTGCGTTGCATAATTATGAGTGAAAAAACGTCTCTTAAGAAGAAATCAAACGAGTTCACGCGAAACGATTTTTATTTTTTATAGTGAAAGTAATTAAAATGATATTGTAACATCTCGTTAGATAACAGCAGCTTCCATAATGAAGTACATAAAAAACGTTATTACTTTTTAGTTTATTTAACGAAGAAAAATACGATGCTTGTAATACCATAAAGTGTAATTTAAATTGGTGTTTAATATATAAAACTAGAAGTTATATCTACCTACTATTTGAAGTTTTTATCTATTTACTTACGTATCTAAAAAGTAGCCAACTTTATACAAAAAACTAAATAAAATTTAATTTTGGTACAGTGTTCATATATATAGTTGTTAGTGGCATGGTTCATCCATCTATTTTTGTTTCTCATAAAGTAATGTATTATATTATGAACTTATTATTTTAATCCATGCTCACTTTCTAGATATCAAAAAAATCTATTTTTTGGCTCCTTATAAATCTTTTATAAAAACATTTTAGATTTTAATATAACAAATGATAGATTTCACATAAAACAATGAAAACTTATTACCCCCCACAATCAATGCCAATTAAACAGTACAACAAACACTAAGCTAAGCATTGCCATGTACATCATTAGATTAACGAACTAACATTGTTCGCTAGTAATTTCATATTGTTTGTTTAGTAGTCACCGGCTAGCCTCCAAGGATCGAGTGACGTTTGAATGAATTGATTTCTTAGCGGTGCTCGTCATGTAATTAAGCGTGTCAATGTCAAGCGATGGACGTGCGTGTGCGCAACTATGCGTTGTATTTGTTCTTTCTAGATACGTCTAAATTGTACTTAAAATTAGTTATTTGATATTGATGTATGTATTATTATTGTTTTTAGAACAATATTTTGACGTGTGTTTCGTTTGTTACATTATTAACGCGATGATTATGGGCTCGTATAGTAGGTATACTATGGGGAATGATAATACAATATTAAATATTTTTATTTTTAATATTTTTATTTGCTTGCTTTCTTAAGACAAAGCACAGAGTCGAGTTCCGGGACAGAAATAGAGGGTCGGAGACTTGACTCCAAGTTGTCTCTGACTGACATCCTAAATAAGAAAGCGTGAAGCTTAAAAATATATATATTTTGACGCTATGATAGCGCGTTTTGGTTGTCAGATTGAAACTTGGTGTTGTTGGATTTGATATTCCAAGAAATATTTACATTAAAGGATCCCCCCTTAATCTACTTTAGGAGGATCAAATAAGTCTTTTACAACAAGCACCTTTTCCTTTCAAAGGCGAAAAAAATATATAAATTTAATATTTTATTTATTTTTTCTTGGTTCACATAGAAGAGAAATATATGACGATTACAATGGTATTTAGTTTTTATTGTTGCCGATGAAAATTACAAGTTGCATCCTGTCCGCCTATTCAAAACAGTAGTTGCACAAATGTGCCAAAATATCGACAGCGTTTAATTTTTTTTTTTACTAGATTTTTTTTTTCGCTAAGTAAGCTTAAGTTCGCTAGACTCACTTATTTATTTGTACCCTAAAAAAATCCCGAAATAACGGTTTTTTTGATCCTCCTAAAGGGAATCTCCCCTTAAATGAGGTGATATACACTAAATTCTTTTTATTTCATTCTATTGTTAACTTAATTTACATAAGTGGATGTAATTTAACGTGCATGTTGTCCCTCTATGATTTATAAGGTGTGGTAGCAATTGTCAAATGAATGTGGCCACTAATTAGGGAGGTCAATGTCGTCTACCAATTGTCTAGCATTCCTACGTAGATTTTGTTGCAAATTATTATAGTATTAGAACAATAGACCTACGTATCTTATGTTTAAATAGGTTTAAGCAGTTTTTATACACTATTTAAAGACGTGGAAGATATTTTCAGGGTATGGAATATAAAGCAATCTAACGTCAATCAGTAACGTCTCAATATTAATTCTAAAGTATGATTTTTCTTGTGTATTTATGAGTACATCAGTAAAAGAAAATATTAGGAAATATCATTATATAAGATTGAAACTACAATACTGCCTCTTGAACAACAATAGTAAGCTTATAGGTTTTCTTGTCGTATATCTATCTATAATAATTTTCAAGTAAAGAACAAGTAATACAACAAATAAAGAATTATCTTACTTACTTAGTTTCACGCTTTATCTCTAGCGGGATAGTTAAAGAGAACTAAGGGCCAAATACTACGATCCCTGCATACTTCTTTCGCCTCGTTCACAGTCTAAGATAATTCTTAGTGTAAATAAATGTATAATTCGTCCAATATCAACAAGTCACACCTCTTGCCACAATAACAAAACGTGCGGTTAACATAATTTGAAACCGAATGAGTTTTGACACATTCATGTATGTATGTATGTTCGTTTTGAAAGAGCAGATCTGTTAGCTGCCTCTGTGGTCACTATGAATGACCTTATACCTGTTTTTCGTTTTTAATTTGAAATAAAATCTTAAATTATTTTATATATTTTCTATTTGCCAAAATAATGAAATATAATATATATTATAATATAATTTATAAAATTTTATAATAGTTCTTTTCTTTCGGACTTAAATACAACGTATTGGTTGTTAAATTACAGCCAATGCTAATATTTGTAAAAGAAGCAAAAACTAATTTAGTGAGCTCAGTTATTTGAATTTATTTTATCATATGATATTCTTTATTTCAGAAGAAAATTCTGACGAAATCCTATAAATATTGTTAATGAGAAAATGTATTAAAAGTGAAATTTCATGAGATTCTATTATGCATTGATGTTTGTTATTCCTCTATACAAAAACTACTGAACCTATTTATATGAAACTTTACAATAATATTATTCATACATAGACTATAAATTATAAATTTTAAATTCAGTGTAATTTGGTTATATTATAATAATAAGTCATTATTTTTATTTCTTTTTTTCTTTTTTTTTTTATTCATTATGCAGGGTCCCTCTGACATAATCAGAGACTTTGTAAAAACACATTTAAAAATAACAAATACAACAATTTAAAGGCCTAAAAATTCAAAATTTTGACTACAATAAAAATTATTTTTATTTATAGTATTTAACTCTAAATATTATAAAAATATATAAAAATAATGTGAAACACATTTATAATTCACAAACAATTTAACTTCGTCTGTTACTAATAGTTCCGATAGATAGCGCTGTGCAATGTCGTTAATTTTGGCGTGTTCATTGTAAAACGCAAATAAAATTGTCTGCCACGATTCGTTCCACTAACATCAATTGAGCGAAGTTTTTAAATATTGATTTTATTGTGATTCATTTAATATTATACTATGGTGGTAATATTTTTATATGCGTTTAATTGGTTGCGCTATTTTAAGATATCTTTTAATTTAGTTGTAAATTCATATATATTCATAAATATTACGCCTGTCGTGCCGCAGAGGCACAAACGTGCGACTGTAAAAGCTATAGGTAGTGGTTCGATTCTCACTCCAGAAAATGTAAACGTTTAGTATTTTTCATTTCCTGGGTGGCAGCAAGGTACAACGCGGCGTTGAGCTCCGCCACTTAGAACGCAATGCCTTAATTTGACGGAAAGTGGGGAACGGAGAGTCTTAACACTAGGTTCTCGGGTTCCCTCTGCCTACCCTGCTATATGCGGGATACAGCGTTAGCTTAAGCTAAAAAAAATATATGTAATATTCTTTATTGCACATAAAAAATACATAAGAAAAAATAAATATAATTTTTAGTTCTCTAATATCTCTAAGAGAGATATCTATATATTATAAAAGTATAGATTTATGGTTGTATTTGTTACAAACAATTAATAGTTTTTGTAACCAAAATATTCCCTCAAAAATTCAATAATAAGTAAAAATATAGATCTCTTGATTATCTTACATATATATTTAATAATGTCACTTAAACGATAACCAATGTCTCTGAGTGCGGTTGTGATTCTTGTCTTGTTTAATTTGAGTTCATTCATATTTCGAAGTCATCAATCTCACTTTCTTTACACTCCATACAATTCTCATTCAACAAATAAATCTTATTCAATAATTGTCACGAGCAATGAGCTCGCTTTTGAAGAAACATTGCGATTGTGTTTATCTCTTCGTGACTTTGGATTTAGGTACGTTACTTCCTGGTTTCTATGGTTGTTTTATGGATAATGTCATAATTCTATGGAAAACATTATAAATTTATCTATCGCTCTGCAATACTGTTGTTGTGCTCAACTGGCACGTTCGAAGCGCCATAATTAAAGAACTAAACTGATATCCTTGCGAGGTATTTTTATAATTAATGTATAAATTTCTCCTGCCTGACGTGGCGCAGAGGCACAAGCGTGCGACTGTAAACGCGATAGGTTGTGGGTTCGATTCCCACTCCAGGAAACGAAATTTTTCATTTCCTGGGTTTGGTAACTAGGCAAAGCGCGGCGTTGAGTTCCACCACTCAGCACGCAATGCATTTCGGCGGAAAGTGGGGAACGGAGTGTCTTAACACTAAGTTACCTCTGCCTACCCTGCTATATGCGGGATACAGTGTGAAGCTATGTATGTATGTATGTAATATATAAAAAAGTTTAAAAATCCATTCAAATTACTCAGATACTTGCATATTAGGAACATACATAAACGCTCGCAAAACATGCGATAATAACTTCAATGGAATGTATCCTAAAAATAAATTTGTCAATTACACGTCTGAAAGTAATCGAGGCGCGACCGTTTGTCTGGCATCAGTTAAAACATTTGAATTTTTATTACATCCAACGGTTTCGGCGATTAGATCCGCAGCCGGTCTGTGACTCACCGGGCGCGTCGCGGCTTGCCAAACTGGACTTCGAATTGGCAACTACGCGATTCTACTGCATATGTCCTTAGTTTTATGTCGAAAATACTATACCTCTGGTGGGTGACATCCAAATTTATTATGTATTCGTGACAAATTTTAAAGCTATAAAAAACTTTATTCACAAATGCGGCCGTTGAAAGTTACATATTTTATAACGTTAAGAATTTAACAGGATTGGTCAGACATATTTGTTTAAATTTAATCTTTCATATGTTAGAATTATTTGTTATTCTAATTCTATATATGTCCTTAATTTTAATAATATATAGAAGATATATGTAAATAAACAAATAAAATTGCCAAAGGAAACCACGCCAAGCGTATCGTTCTACATTTGGCGTAAGCCCAATCACGTATACTTTTTCAAATAGCGCCTTCTTGTCTGGCAATACAAAGTAAATAGTTTGGAACTATTTATGAGGAAATACTTCACTAAAGTACAACATTCGTTGCCAATAAAATGTCGATACTTACTATTGTTACATGCTAGTATCTTGTATAAGTTATAGAGCTTTTCAACTAATAAAAATTTATTATTGTACATTAATTGATTTTGTTTGGTGGTAGGAGGTTCGTCCTCCGTCTGGCTCGCGACCACTATCATGTCAAAGACCAACCGCCAAATATCTTATGATGTGTTCCGGTTCGATGGCATGTAAGCCAGGTTTTCCCCTATCCCACCCATCCTTTCCCCAAAATGTAGTGGTTCCGATAGCGGACTACTACATTGTCCTCCCCTTCCATCTGTATCCTCTAGGTTGGCAACGCATCTACAACGCCTCTGGTGTTGTAGATGTTCATGGGCGAAGGTAACCACTTACCATCAGGTGGTCCTTCTGCTCGTTTGCCATCAGTTATCCATAAAAAAAAAAAAAAAATGCAAAGAAGTTTTTGGATTTAATCTTTTGAAATTCAAATTCATTTTTTTGATTTTTAAATCCATCCTTTTAAAGTATTATTTTTTTTGAATAGGATATAATTTCGAGTCAAACCTTACGTTACATCATATCATTATCATACGTTATATCACATCAAACATTTGTTTCTATAATTATTATTTATGTATGGTGTATAAGTGTTACGACCTAGACAAAAAGGAAGCAGCCTGCTATAGACGTTGCGGGCGCCAGTTAGCACTTCAGGCGTTAATTACGAACCTCTCCACTGACTCACACTGGCATCGTTTTCAATTCATTTGCATGTCTCTCATAACAAAGATATTATTCGCGGTTTCTAGACTTGACAGCGTCATGAGAGGTGAATTTTATTTTACATAATAAAATTATCCAAGGTTTTATATAACTATATATCGAGGACGGAAATAAAAGAAAAAATATTAAAGTTTAGTTTTCTAAAGTGAAAATGAAGATTTCAGAGCATATTCACTTATTACGTCTCACTTTAAACATGTACCTAAGTGGTTTAAGAGCCTGGTATTTAAATGCAGGAAACAAAAGTAGGTTGCGCGAGACGGTGATTGATGGTCCTCTGTTATGTTGAACAAAAAATGTGGGCTACAACCAGGACCATTGCAATGAATACTGAGAAATATACGAGCACATAAAAGCGCATTGTCGCATATTTGCTGCTATCTTTCCCACGATACAGTATCTCTAAAATTAACAATGAAAATTTGCAAATAACAACTTTGTCACCGAAGTGTAAAGTGGATAATTCCGTGTTCGGCCAAATTGATTTATGAAGTGTTTTGGCGAGTATACATTTAGATGCGATCACTAAGAGGGTATTGTTTAAGTTCTAACAATGATTGTTTAAGTTGCGGAATGCTATTGCTTTTTTCTAACACCGTGGACCTTTGACCTTGTAATTAAGCAGTGTTTATTTATTTATTTATTTATTTATTTATTTATCCACCAACGTTTGTTTACACCATTACAAAAAATAATATATTCAGTACACAGGACTATTCTAGGTGTAACAAACACTTACAGGCAGATACATCATGCATAGTAAAAATTAAAATAAATTCCTAAGTAAGTGTTAACTCGTAGATAAAAATCTATATAAACATATAGAACAGACATAGATTAGTTGTTTGTTTTTTTGTAGTTTCACGCAAGTCCCGCAGTCATAGAAAAATACACAGAGGAATCCCAATAACCAAAATAAATTCCGTTTTCATATTTCTTTCTAATTTGAGGTACTGCATGTTCGTTCCTGGCACCTTTACCGATATCTTTGTTGTAGTTCAAATGGAAATCTATTTATAACATCATATCTGTATATCTGTCCTCGATATCAACAATCACGATAAGTCAGCTAGGAACGTGCCAGACAAACCCAGTTCATAGATCGGTTTCCATGATTCGCAAATAGCGCATTTAGCTTGCGTAAGGCAGCTGGCGCAACTGCATTGTCTCGACGCATCTAGAGCGACGATCCGTGGCTCCTTACGCCTATTCGTTGCGCAAAACCACATTTTATTAACGATTTTATAAGACTGGAAAGGTTCTTAGAAAATAAATTTGTAAGATGTTTTGATAGTATTCATTTTAAAATTTTAGTCCCTTGTTGGTCAGTTATTATCAAGCATTATAGATAAATATTTCAATTTGATACTGACAGACAGTTAGGCTGTTACCTTGCGTCTGTTACAAGATTTTTTTCAATAAATGTAACTACCGACGTATTTTAAATTATAAAATGTATATAGGAATATATATTAAATACACTTGTCACAGACAATGATTGCTTATCCACCTAACACTAAAATTTAATACTATGTGAATATATTTGGATTGTAGTTAACAAATTCTTTAAGTACAAAACCAAACAACTTTAGAGAGTTGCGAAAGAAGATAAACATAGCAACTAAAGAACTTGCAATGATGTCTTATTAAACACATGCACAACCAATTAACTTACTCGTACTTCATTACCTTCGTCCCAGTTTCACAACGTTTGCTCTCCAGCTTATCACCGTGATAACAATTGTGCAAACCAAAGCGGCACAGTTCGGCGATAGTGGGCGTTTTACAGTGCCTTCTTATGGTTTTTCTTTGTAGGCGGGATGTGGCAATGTCGTGGAAGACTTACCGGTCAACTTATGCGTGTTTTGTCTCAATTTTGACATGTTTATTGTTGTTATTCTTTTTTTTTGTGTTTGGAAATATCATATAATCTCAGATTTTTGCGAATTTTGTTAAGTAAATTGTGTTGTTTATTTTTATGTCATCTATATATAAAGGCGTGAAGCAAAGACTTTGGATCCCTTTTTACGAAGAATACGCGGAAGGAATAGCATGAAACTTGGCACAGTTATAGTTTATATAACGAAGGAGTGCAGAATGATGACATCTCATAAATGAATGTATAAAAAGTATATTAAATTAATAAAATAAATGTTAAAGACACTACCATGGTTTGACATCCATGTTTATATAAAGTGACATATACGTCGCTACGCAATGCGTTATTAACGCATTCACGGGAACACTAGTTATAATAAGGATATGAAATTTGTAGGTAATAATCATAAAAGCTCAAAATCAATAATGTTTGTCAGCAGAATATATTTATATTTCTAACACCTTTACATTCCGAGAAAAGAAATACGGCTAAACAAAAAGAAAGGAAGTCGATTAACGCTCTATGGTGTATGTTTACATGCTATCCGGTGGGGTGATTGACAACTACCACGTTCTAATAAACTATTGGATCAAATTTCGACTTGAGACTAAAATAAAGTAACTGTATTTTATAATTGCTGTGTAATGGTTTTTTTTTGTTCTGTAAACAGTTACAGCCCGTGTCCGATGTCTAAGATGTTAGGGTATTTGCCATGTTATAACGGCTTCCGTGGTTCCTGTGGTGCAATTAATGTCGACGTACATATTGTGGGCTGACGGTAAACGTTATCTTATCAAGAATTTAATGCCACTGAGGTGCGATTGGGTAGTGTGAACGCGGTGATTGTAGGTTCGATACTATTCGAAGTAATATTTATACTTTTTTTTTCTCTCAACAGTCTGCTTAGATACAATGCAACGCTATATTCAGATTTTTAAGTACAAAGGTACGTCCTTAAAACTAGCTTTTTCTTGCTTATTCTGAAAAAAAACTTTATTATAAATAAATGAATTTATATAATATACAAATACTGCACGTCAAAATATTGTACGTACTTGCCTTGGCAAGCAATATACTCATATAAATATAATCGGCTACTGTATTTATTATTCGTGAATTATCCTTCTGATTCTGTTGACCCTTTGTAGCTGTGAGGCCACATTAAATGTCGGAATGTGTCGACAAACGTAAACATTTAATAACTATTGAATTTCGAAGCCTGTCCACACCACGCCACTTCCAGGAAGTCACACTTTAAAGGCCCTTTTAAACACCACTGCCGATTTATTTTAGTAGCTGAATAATATTTTTGTATATTTAATTTGACTTCAGTTCATTTTGTTAAGTTTTGGGTCGAACTAATTATTTTTGTTGTTTATAATAATACTTGTATTTCATTAATCACATTTAAATTAGCTCAACGCCTGTCGTGGCGCAGAGGCACAAGCGTGCGACTGTAAACGCGACAGGTTGCGGGTTCGATTCCCACTGCAAGAAATGTTAGTATTTTCATTTCCGGGGTTTGGGCATAAGGCAAAGCGCGGCGTTGAGTCCCGCCACTCAGCACGCAATGCCTCAATTCGGCGGAAAGTGCGGAACGGAATTGTTGATAGAGAACGTAGTGTCTTAACACTAGGTTCTCAGGTTCCCTCTGCCTACCCTGCTATATGCGGGATACAACGTGAAGCTAAAAAAAAAAAATTAGCTTCGTTAGTATTATTTATGTATATTCCACATAGCTTTGGTAAAATTCTTAGCCTTAGCTATGACAGTAAATGACATATTAAGTGCTACATTGTTGAGGGTAATTTATTTATAATTCGAAAATGTCTTTATAATATATAGATATACCTTTTGATATAATTAATAATGTCAAATAGTAATTCATTATACGAATACTTACTTATATTATTATAGTATAGACTAACGTTCGCGTTTATAATTCTTGACCCATAATCTCTTTAATATTATCATGTCTCATAAGCTGAAGTTGACAATGGCTCCACTATTGTAAGCTCTGCATGAAATTTAATTAAATGCTTACTATGAACATGAACGAGCCATCAAACAAAGACAACCGGCCCAGCTTACTGATACTAATCTATGAAATGAATGTCATATTATAGTATTACACTTCAATCAAAGACAATCAAATTGTTTTCTAAAGGATTAGCCGTTGGAAAGTACAATATGTAATTAATAATAGAGAATGAGTTAATTATTAGTCATTACGTTTCTCATTTTTTCTCCACTCACCGTTTAACCCAGTATAGAGTTAGAAACTTAAATAATTAATAAATATTTAATGATATGCCGTCGTATTACAATGTTATAGCTTACTACTTGACCTTACGTTCACTGCCCGTTAAACGTGACGCGAAACCGCTGTTATTGAAGCGGGTGGTTAGTATCGTGATATTTTTGAGTAGGTGGATGGAGCAATCAGTGTCGTATGAAATTATAGGTATAATCTTTTGATGTTGATGGTATGGTTTGTTTGTTTATAGTTGAAATGTTTGATATGTGGCAATGACCAAGTTAAAGAAGGATTTTCAAAATCAAATATGTAAATAAAAATTGTATATACTATTTGCGTTCAAGTATAAATCCTATTTTTTTTTATTTGAATTAACTATCTATTATTGCTAACATTATGAGGGTTTTCAATAAGTAATAAGGACACTAGCAACTGGCGGAAAATGGGGAACGGAAATGTTGAAAGAGAATGGAGTGTCTTAACACTAGGTTCTCTGGTTCCCTCTGCCTACCCCGCTATATGCGGGATACAGCGTGAAGTTAAAAAAAAGACACTAGCAACTAAGCAAAACGGAAATGTAGAGTGTGCCAATTTTTTTCATATAATTCTATAATTACATAACCATAATAAGCACTTGTCTAATATGTCTATTATTATATTATATTAACACCCACGCAACTCAACTCCGCCTCTTTTGTGTCGTTCATATACACTCGATATAATCGACCAGTAACAGCTATCTGTCTGTCACTGCCACTGTCAAGTTGAGTCACCTTCAACTTGTACCAGAAGTGTCCTGTTATGTCAGCTTTGGCTTTGTTCGTTTTTTACTAGTAACTATGTTGCGTTACCTAACTGTGATAAGTTGTAGTTATGTCAGTAAGCAATATGAATATGTATATTTGATAACATTTAGGATACATGTATTTTTTATAGCTTCACGCTGTATCCCGCACATAGTAGGGTAGGCAGAGGGAACCAGAGTATCTGGTGTTAAGAGCAACTGTTGAATTTCTTGCCGGCTCCTCTCAGCAGAACTGCCTTCCGAGCCGGTGGTAGCTTCCGATCGAATTGACAGTCCTAACATCTTTTGTAAATTGACGATTCAAAAGTGCTTGTAATTGTCTATTTGATTAAAGAATATTTTGATTTTGATTTTAAAGACACTTATTATTAGAAAAATATAAGTAACATTTAAAATTTATCTATTAGCTTAAAAGCAAAACCTATATAGATTATTTTCTTGACAATTTACGGTTGCATTCTATATAGTAATTTATTATAAATTTTTAGTACATTAGGTGAGTCGGAATACCTCACTTAAGTTAGCAGAATACGCTAGATGGGTGACCATGTGACCTGCATATTTCAAGCGTGCTAAGCAATCCATGAAAGTTAAGGAAATACAAACGTCCATATAATTCTGTCACCTGGTCAACCCATGTATACCTACTTCTATTCGATTCTATTGACGGAGTTTTTATTATATGTAAATATTCAGAACAATAACATATAATATACTATGAGCCTAACCTAATAAATCTGAAGGAAGTTAACAAAACGCTTGTTTTTGTTATAAAAACAAGTTTTTTTAATTGACAGGCAAACTAGGCAAATGCGGCTATAAATTTGAGATGTTTAGAGTCGATACGGCGACATGTTCAACTTACACGCTATCACGGTTCGATTCAGCGCACCCTGTTAGTCTCCATCCGTATCTAATACTAATAAGTGGGCAATTCACCAGTATGTCGTACAAATCGCTAGCCGTGTCGGTTCCGTGTCGTGACCGGGTCACACGACGTCCGACATTTCTATGGACCTTTTTTCTCTGCTAGGGATAAACGAGGACTCTAGGAAAACACTAATTGAGTGTTTGCGGCGTTTTTGATCTCTGTTTATTTCTCGTTTCAACGTTTCCACTTTGAATTACCAACTGTACTGGTTTAGGTTAAGGTCCACAGTAAACAACATCTTGGTCTCTTCTAGGAAGCATTTGTCGCATTCGTTAACACTTTTTTCACTACCGGTCCAACGATAAAGGTAATGCGTTAAACATGGCTGTATGACTCCGATTTTTTGCTTTTTATGTTTAAAATTATGGCTTGGCAAAAATTTAAAATGGCTTCTTTGAAAATATTAAAAAAAAGGCTTTTCATTTTTAGTTAAAACTAGTGCACGCGGTTGTTAGGAGCGCTATGAGAATAAAAGCCTCAGCTGTAATTTAAAATTATGCAGCGTACCAAAAGTGATAGCCATCCTAACCTATTAAAAAAGTTTTATTTTTAAAATTTTCATGAATATTGTACATTAAAAGATTTCCGTTCTCCACTTTCTGTCAAATTTGAGTGTTGGATGGCGGAATACAACGTCGACCTTTGTTTAACTAGACTAGGATAAAAATATTCTTAACTGTCGTGTGAACAATCAGGTACTCTGCAACTAAGCTACGTATTGATATCAATCAATTCTTTATTTTTTTAAAATGTCTTACAAAAAATCATAACTAAAATATATTTTATTAAATTGATAAAATCAATTGTAATAAAATCTTTTATAGCACGAACAAGTAAAAGTCAAGGTCCGCTTCTGATAAACAAGTTGATCTGTGTACTTCGTTCACTTGCCACTTGCTAACTAACATTGTGTTATGTAAACATTTGATCGATCGCTCGTTGTTATCTCACATCGAATCAAGTGTCCTTCAAATAATATAAATATGTTGTAATTTTTTTTTTTACAGCTTCACGCTTAACATGTATCTATATGGTAGGGTACTCAGAACCTAATTTTAAGACACTCCGTTCTCTGATTTCCACCCAAATTCGAGGCATGACATGTTAATTGGTGGAACTCAACGCCGCGCTTTTTCTTACCACAGAAATAAAATAATTTAAATATAAACACAGTACGTCACAAACTTAAATATCATCCACACCATCTGGATATGTAGCATTCCAGAACTGTGCGGTTTCGTAGGAATTTCCTTCCACGTGCCACTGAACTGTGAAATGGCCTTCCTGCGGCAGCGTTTCCAGGTCGGTAATGGGTACCTTCAAAAAGCGCGTCTACTCCCACCTCAAAGGCAAGCAACGCACCTGTAGCTCCTCTGGTGTTACACGTGGCCGTGGGCGGCGGGGATCACTTACCATCAGGTGACCCGAACGCTCGTTTGCCTTATCCTTTTCATAAAAAAAATCATTCGA
This sequence comes from Philaethria dido, assembly GCA_033558755.1. Lineage (NCBI taxonomy): Eukaryota > Metazoa > Arthropoda > Insecta > Lepidoptera > Nymphalidae > Philaethria > Philaethria dido. The sequence continues at coordinate 218,704 of JAKGSA010000203.1, read as the reverse complement.
AGATATTCAATGAGAATTGAAACACGACCAATCGCGCAACCAACAGTCACGCTGATAATTATTTAGGTATAAAATACATAGTGCTGCTATAAAGGTGGATGTCTTCTATTTTAAAAATGAATTCTATATGACAATCGGTCATGTATTTGATACAAATATTGTTAATTCTACAGCCTTATGTCTTTATCACACGAGTTGACAATTTATTTTTATTGATTTAAACCCACAATCACCTTATGTAGACTTTATATTTAAAATTTATAGAATACCAGTTATTTAAAAGCATACTACATATTGTTCATATATTCGTTATGTTAAGAAAACTCTGGAATAACTTGAAAAAATAAAGTGTTCATGACAAGTCATGTTTGAGTACTATGTTGTTACATATTAACATTCCTCGCATATAATGCAATGTAATGATTTAATATAGAACAGAATTCGCAATTAAAACAACGTCGGTATCTAAAGCAGATACTTTTTATAGCGTACGCCTACAGTAATGTTTTTCCTAAGCTATCGGCGATCTGCGCCTGCGCATGTCTTGCACGCGCACTAATAAGCGGTTGGTCGTCCTTGCCGTTAAGGCCCTACGTATCACATTTTAATGGGAACTTATAAATAAACTTATTTTACATTTTATATACTTTTTAATGTGTTTAATATTATTTCGTGTTTTGAGTTTCTTTTATTATTTATCATAAGATATTATATTACGGATAGTATAGTCTATGGAATTTGTTATTTCCTGGGCTTGGTAATAAGGTAATGCGCGGCGTTGAGTTCCGCCACTCAGCACGCAATGCCTCAATTCGGCGGAAAGTGGGGAACGGAGTGTGTTAACACTAGGTTCTCAGGTTTCCTCTGCCTACGCTCCTATATGCGGGATACAGCGTGTAAGTATAATCTACAAAATCCTCTTCATAATTAGGAAAATTTATTGCATAATGATGCTCATCTACAAGTCCACGTTCCAAGTTACACGATACACCTCCAGCATACACGACTAGCTCTAAATTTCACACAATGTTCCCATATTGGTATTCTCAGATTTCCGCAATTGGCGAATCAAATTAGTTCAGTTCGACCGTTTCCTATTTGAAGCGATTTCACTCATAAAGCCAATTGCGCCCGCGCATTGTTTCGAAACGAAAGTAATGCTTATTCCCTTTTTTAGCGTGCGAAACCTTATGGTTTGCGGTTCCGGCAATACTTTATTGCGATTTTAAGTATAACCACCGCTGACGATATTTTTTATGAAGAAATTGCTCTAGTTTTAGTCATTTCCATTACTGTTCTATTTCTTAATTTTTGTCTTAAATTATTGTGTTTTTGACAAAATGTTTGAATCTTCAATATTTAAGAATAAATAGTAAATAATATTTTTCTCATGGTATAGGTTATTATGCTTCACATGTAACATCTATTAAAATATACAATGACAGCATAATTATAAAATTATATTTAAATTTTGTTGTGGACAGACTGGTTTGCTCGTATTTCTTAGCGTTCGGTGAAGGGTATAGGTAAGTAGGCCTTTTGAAGTGCCATATTTACTCGTCAAGGGCGGTTGCTAAGTTATCGAGCTTATACTTCTTTTAAGTACTAATTTGCTACTTAAACTCGTTGAAAAATGTTTAATTGCATAAGGCATATTTAATGCGAAATTATATTGATTATTATCACAAAATTTCCATATATCAACGATAAAGTGAAATTATTTAACCATCTTCGTCTTTTTCCTCCATTATCATATCTCTGATCTGGCGACGTGACTGTATGGGAACATCGCAGCGGCAGATTGTATGGAATCTTTTTAAATTGCGCGTAGATGCGGCACAGTTCAAAGGAGCTTACAGGGAAAGTAGCTGCCGGATGTAGGGTATTCTACTACAAGAACATAAATCTCTGCTTGTAACCAGTAGGCCCTCTGGCGTCATACTTTGTATACTGTTACTGTTTCCTAGAAACTGGTGTAGATGGGTATCATTTAGTAGTAGTTAGTTTTTATTTATAAACTGTTTAGTTCATTTTTTTTTATTATAATTGAATATTAAATATATTAGTGTACCTCGTTAAACAACGTTTTTAGTTATTTGTGGAAACTAGGAACTGGTTACATTTTTTATGGCTTAGGCACCTAGGTTGTTGTCCTGCACAATTATCTTGGCTATAAGGAAAGGTCTCTGACATTTCCCTGGAAACTGCGTTACCATAATAGATCTATTAATTTGCCATAAATCAAAAGGCAGATAACGACATGAAGTTATGTCGACGTGCAACGGCTACAAATTTAATATCCTTTAATAAAATGTTGGCTATATATCTTAGAATCCCACAATAATCTTTGAACTATGTTTTGATTAACTTGAACAATAACCCATGAACTTTCCGTGGATAACGAGGAACGAGATAAACACGTAATATCATGTTTTAGGTACCAAATGTTTTATATGCGAAAAAATGTTGAAAGCTGGTACATTTATTTGCGTTTGTTTGTTTTTCCGTTACACAGTTATATACAGTATGTGAAGTTAATACTCTTTATAGTATTAATATAGATTTATTCCTATCATTTTTTTTTTTATGGATAACGGATGGCAAACGAGCAGAAGGACCACCTGATGGTAAGTGGATACCTTCGCCCATGAACATCTACAACACCAGAGATGTTGTAGATGCGTTGCCAACCTAGAGGATACAGATGGAAGAGGAGGACAATGTAGTATTCCGTTCTCGGCACCACCACATTTTGGGGAAAGGATGGGTGGGAATGGGAAAACCTGGCTTACATGCTATCGAACCGGAACACATCATAAGATATTTGGCGGTTCGTCTTTGACATGATAGTGGTCGCGAGCCAGACGGAGGACGAACCTCCTACCACCAAAAAATATCATATAATAGTATTACAAGTTCTATTTTATCAATTGTTACTTAAGCTCCCAATAAATTATTAAAACGTACAACTAGTAACCGTCTATCTCACTTTATCTAATTGAAAATGTATAAACAAATATAAATCTTGAAAGTTTATAGCGGTCGTCGACGCACCGTGAAAAACCACTTATTGTCATTAAAAGGTTCATTGTTAAACGTAATAGATACGACTGAATCGTGCTGCAGCCATTGTGTAGCTTATGATAAAGATTGAATAGGGCGCGCGTGCGCAGCGGCCAGCCTTCCGGTATACTTGACCCGATTCGCGCTCATTACATGCCTAACTATTGTATTATGAATAAATTACTGAAATTAACATCTAAGTTTTATAGCCTTCTTATGGTTTTTGTTTTGAAGGAGATATGGATTACAATGCCGTTAAACCATGCAGTTGTACAAACTTTGATAGAAAAATTGATTGGTTATATATGAATTTATTGAAAGAAGCATCAGTTTAAATAATAAATATGTGAAATTGAATTTATAGACAAAAAAGCAATGGTCACTTAAATATTTTAATATTGATATATCTTCCAAGTGGAATTCGAATCCATAATCATCACATGTAGTTAATGATAATGATCCAAGACTTAAAAAATACAAATGCTTAAAATGCGGTAATAATGGTATTGTTTCTTAAACTTATTTATTAATAATTATCATTATTAGTGATTTCGTTGTAGATTTTATTAATATTTGATATTTATCTCCTTAGAAAAGTTTATCTTATTTGTTTCTAGTTTCATGCTTTTTGCGAACTTCAGGGTATTAGAGAGACCAGTGTTAATTTACTACATTCTCCTGTCTCCACTCGAGATTATGTTAAGCGTGTTTAGTTGCGGAACCAGTGGTTAGATTAACCGGAGTAGGGAAATGAAAATAATTTAAATATTCTTTCTTCAAGTAGGTACCGAATTCTTAACCATCAAGTTTATAATCATCAAAATGTTAAATGGAAAACATTTTTGTACTTAACTAAAGTAAAAAATTACAACATTTAATTAAACTGCACCGAAACAACAACGTTTGGTATTCAAAAAGTCCTTAATTCCAATAAGCAACAAGAGTTGATTCTCACGGGAAAATAGAAGGTCTGGCCTCTCATCGATCTCGCACGGATTTGGCATTGAAATAGCATGGATCATTTATCAAAATTGTTTGAATAAATGTCATTTCGTACTTGAAACATAGTATAGTATATGGTAATAATGAGCACTTTATTATTCGTTATTTTATAATTTTAATACAGAGAAGTTTTTTGTATAATATTGAACATATATAAAGGAACCAAGCTAGTGTTTCTGTAGAAAATACTAGCTTATTCTATTATCAAACGTAGAAACGAACATTCACGAAGTCGGTTTGTTGCAGCCTTTGATAAATCGATATTGTCAGTTTGTCATTCAGTAATGCTTACGCCACTTTACATTTACTGTGTATATTGAATACAAAATAGCGAAATACAATCACGCGCCCGCCTAAATTTGCGCGAGAAATCTCACGTTTCGCCGGCGAATATCGCAGAATTGAAACATTGATATATCGACTGAATCCGATATTGGACGCCGGTACAAAGTACTTAAGGATAAGAAATATCGAAGTGCTTACTTAATAGTGTTTTGTAGGTTTTAAAATTGAGATAAAAGTACAAGTTTTCTAGAAAGTTTTTTTAATATTAATTTGAATTTCTAGTGATAAAGAACTCCATTCTCTTTATGCGCTAGAACTAAAAGAGAAAGAAGAAAATTTTAATGATTAGACCTAAGAAAGATGAGAATATATGTTTAATGATTATTTTGTTAATACGTATATGGAATTTGAATGCATAAACATACACAATATATTTTCCATTCCATTCAGATATAAAATTTAGGTGACAATAACATGTAAAACGTAGCTGTACACCTTTTACAACTTCAAAGAAACCAAATAATACAACCCTCGCGCAATCTCTACACGTCCAAGCCGGTTTTTCGACGACCAATCGCATTTCAATTCAGTGATGGATTTATAGCTACTTGTTGAATGTAACAATGTAAAGATTCTAACAGCACGCAATGTTACACGGTAATCTGTAAAGTCCGTCTCGAAGTGCCCATTATAACTAAACAATTGACCCTAACTGCACTGAGTGAGGTATCCGGGAGACAAGTCAGGAAACCTCTAGACGTTGTTTATGGTATTTATTGAGGACAGTTGTCCTTAATGGCTAAATCGGACAGCGCGCGCGCACATTGAATTCAGTGACCTTGGTAAAATGTAAAATTCTAAGAAATACTTATTAAGTATTTTGTATTGGTATCCTTGTTGGTTGACATAGTTTAGAGTTCAAAAGAGTTTTATCATGAAGGTTAGTTTCTTTAAATTATATGCTATTTAGTAATAGGATAATGGCAAGCTTCTATAGGTATTATTATAGTCAATAATTGACTCATATAATTAATTATTTTTTTTATGAATTTATAAATGTTTTCTAACTAATCTTGTTTTTTGTTTCAGGTATGATCACAATTATTTATGATTTCCACGAAGAATCCGCTTTATTGTTCATCTTAGGTAAGGGAACTAACGTATTTAAAATTCAATAAGCACCTATTCTATTGACTTTTTTGCTCACTAACAATTATATAATGCTACAGTTATGGCATTCTCGACTATAATTGACGTCATTATATACAATTGTAATAGGATTTCCATAAGAGAGCACTCGTAATAATTTTCTAAGAATGTTATTGAAAATATCATATATGTATCGATTAATTACATGTTAGTATCATATGTTGCATACTTTCAAGATATACACAACTATATGTAATGCAGCCCTTAGCTATACAAGCAAGGACTGTATTTATAGTATTGTATAAATTAACAATAGCATTCTTAATGTCTTAATACGAACTCACAACATCAGTATTCAGCACCCAATGAAATAACACAGCGTGCACTACAATTGCAACCAATCATTTGGACGCAAATATAACAATAAATAGCTAGCTAATAACTTCGAAAGGCATCCCGTGGCATTCATCGATTTTGACATTTATTTTCCTACTAAAGATCATCATCTGTAATCCTTGCCACGATTATAGATCTTGTTGGTCTAACAATACATGATATAGCGGCTTGCCCGATCCGTTTTGACAGATACACATTATCTCCTAGAGGAATATATAGACGTTATTAGTTCAACATCGAGTGCCTATTATCATTTTAACCCCCGGCGCCGTTTGGCCGTAGCCAGTTCCTACAATTACAGAGTTGCGATCGAATGGATTATTACTTTCCGTCGATAAAGTATTCAGAATACTTGATATTGTAGTCGTCGTCGAGTCCGAGATCAATTAAACATTATTATTTATGGGCAACAAATATATAAATTTACTTAATAATTGTTATGTACAAAATAAAAGGCGTTATAGTTCATCGTTAAAAATAATTTGTCGATTCATATTATAAATTATAAACTTTAACAGAGAAGTTATTTTTTAAACATACTGAATGCAAAAACATGTAATAATTATTGATGAGACGAATTTGGAATGCGGAAACAATCAAAATATCAAATAAAGGTCGATCAATAAATATTGGTTATGGCAATTTAGTAATATATGATGAATGTGATATCTGGCTGTGTGTGCCATGTTCGATCGTGCGCGGGCGCATCTTGTCTCGGAACGGTATCGTTGCGTGCACGGTTATGCAACTCGGGCGACGTCCTTGCGGGCGGGGGGCGGGGGCGCCGGTGCGGGGGACGAAGGCCGAGCCAGGGCGCCGACCCTGTTCGGTAACCACCCCGCTTTTTGTTACCAGCCTCGGAACCAGTCTAAACGAGTCCTTGTTAATCGCTAGTATCGCATGTTTTTTCCTAGCTACTAGATAAATCCTCCGAGGGTAATATGCCAGACGCGGTGTAAAGTAACATTGTCGTGCGTTAGGAATGTAGATGCCGTGACTTTCTTGAGTTTACATTTTAAGTATGCAAATATATGCTAATTAGAATCTTTATTAGATATACAAACTTGGGTGGAATCGACACCGAGTCGAAAGAGATAAGCGGGAGGTGTGCAACCTTGTTTAATTTCTCTTACTTTGTAGGTACATCACTATTATACTCGCAAGTGAACTTCTTAGCGTTCTTCATACCTCAATCCCTTCACCGTTTTGAAATATTCAATACGATAAGGGCAGTTCGTGACTCGGTTTATGGCGAAATCATATCGCAGGTGAGCGAATAATGAACGTTTCTTTCAAACAATTGAATATGATTGAGTGCAGCTTTTGATTTGCAATTCTCAAGTGGGTGTATTTATTGTTCGGATTAATCATTTAATTTTTATTCGTAGTTTAGACTACGGTCCAATTATTAACAATACAGTGTAACAATAATCGTAACATTGCCCCATTGAATTCACATCGATACCGGAATGCAATGGTAGAAAGCTACAAACTCCTAGAAATATAATTTCTGCGGCGGGCTTCGGGCAGCGGCGCCTCAATAAATAACGTAGATAGAACTATCGCGCTTGCGTTGTTTGACTCACATCTACGCCTCATTGTTCTGCCGTTTGAATATCAGCGTGGATTAGAAATACGATTGTAGCATCGTATACATCTAGCATTACAAACTTACCACTCGAATACATAAATATAAAATGCCTGGCGTCTATTCGTAATGGCGTTTATTCGTTTAGTAAACGTTTAAATTATACACTGCACTCGCTATTGGTGTAAAGTTATAAATTCGCTATTGGCAAAATAGGTGTAAATTTGCCCGTCACAAATACTTTTTTTTTAACTTCACGCTGTATCCAGCATATAGCAGGGTAGGCAGAGGGAATCTGAGAACCTAGTGCTAAGACACTCCGTTCTCTTTCAACAAATACCTTCCCCAGTTTCCAACAGATCGAGGCATTGCGCTTTGCCTTGTTACCAAACCCAGAAAATGAAAAATTCATTTCCTGTAGTGGGAATCGAACCCACAACCTGTCGCGTTAACAGTCGCACGCTTGTGCCTCTACGCCACGACAGGCGTTAAAAATACTTTAAGGGTTCAAATTTTTGATAGGTATAAGATGCCGTGTAGTTTAAAAATCAACGTAAAACGTAGTCTAAATAGATTTATTTCTTACTGTTCATTATATTTTTTTTATATAGACTAAGTAAAAACATGGAATAAAGCATTTTTCATTCTCTACTTGTGGTAACCGTATGAGTAAAAATATAATTTGATAAATATTTACTTTAGTTATACATAGGTATACATCTTAAGTGTTCAATTTATTCTAATATTTCGGGACGGATGGTTAGATACATATATTTAACAAAAAAAGAAACCCGATTTCACATAAAATACACTAAAAAGTAAAAATATTACGAAAATCTCTAGAACTGCTTGTCTAATTAAAACTAAAATAGCTATAATATACAAAAAGAATCATCAACATTTGTTTACCCACTAAAGTTGTAGGTAACACACATTAAAAAATCGATTTGAGAACCTTTATTTGTAGTTAAAAATAAATAATCAATAATAAGATTTATATCAATACTATAGCATTATTTAATAATGCGTGACGATTATAAAGCGCAACGGATCACAAAACATTCAAACAACGCATCGTGTTGTCTTCAAGTGTTTTTACCATCTTAATACTACTGACGCTTACGTTCTTCCATTCCTTCTCACGATTCTTGGTTTCACTATCACTGAATTATGTTGTTATAAAGCGTTAAATAACTCGCTAATGTTTTGGAATTGTTTATGTCTAAATGTGTTATTAATAGAAGTATATAAATTATATTTTATTATTAAGGACAAGGCGTGAATAGGTTGATAAGTTGACTTGCATATACGATTTTTTTTTTTAATTTTTCAGGCATTAGGATTTTATTTATACATAGCTTCACACTGTATCCCGCATATAGCAGAGTAGGCAGAGGAAACCTAGTGTTAAGACACTCCATTCTCTTTCAACAATTCCGTTTCCCACTTTCCGCCGAATTAAGGCATTGCGTGTTGAGTGGCGGAACTCAACGCCGCGCTTTGCCTTGTTACCAAACCCAAGAAATGAAAATACTAAATTTTACATTTCCTGGAATGGGAATCGAACCCACAACCTGTCGCGTTTACTGTCGCACGCTTGTGCCTCTGCGCCACGACAGGCGTTATTAGGCGTTCTTTATTATTAGTTAGTTATTATTTCTAATGTTATGGAGTTTTTGAGTTATTCGTAATAATTTAACTTTTTTATTCATTTTATTTGAAGTTGCTTTTCTTTTTTTGTTAAAGTGCTAAATATGAAGTAAATTAATAGTGTTACAGTTTCAAAACCTTGTTTGACACTTTAAAATTTCTAAAAGGTAATCAATCATAAGTTAGCTGACATTGACCTAAATCCTTTTCGACTAATGTGTATTTACTTTTGTGTATCACAAGATTTTCTTTATTACGTTATTGTTTATAATAGAAGATGATTTGATCATTTCATTATAAATTATTTAACAACCTTTATATTATTGTTTTCGTAGAACTACTTACTGTGTTATCACAGGTATCAAATATACGCCACTTTTATGTTATAAAATAATCATTTTGTTTAGATAGAGATAGAGATATGAGGCGAATATTTTATTTAAATTATTTAAACTAGTGCCCCCGTTGACGCGTTAACAACGGTGTCTTTAGTAATGTATATGTCACTTTGTATAAACATGTATGTCAAACCATGGTGGCGTATGTAACATTTATTTTAATAATTTAATATATTTTACATGCAGTATTTAAAAAAAATATTAGTATTCTACACCCCTTCTCTATATAAACTATAAGTGTGCCAAATTTCATGCTCCTCCGCCTGATCCAAAGTTTTTGCTTTACGTATTTATATATAGATTTAGTACTTATCTTCTTTTTCTACTGTGCGGCTTAGAAAATTTCGATATTTTACCCAGGGATCACAATTGAAAAGAAACTCCTTAGTAATTCAAGAAAAATTAGCAACAAACCGTGTGGATTCCGGGCTCATTATGTAGCTAATAGGAGGGCCTAGGACCTAAGTATAGGATTAAGGGGTCCTCGTTAAAATATGCATTAATTCTCGCACCTTATCTAACCATATTTAAAAATATCCTATTAATACCTTCATTTTATTTATAAAATGTTATAAAAATGTTAACCTTGCGTTTTAAGCCATCGCGTGCAATCAGCTTTAATCGCCACACGATTGTGTCAATAAGGCGTTTAGGTTTTTTAAAATAAAATATTAAATATGTATAATTAAATTGAACACTGCCTTGGTCTTAAACTACAAGAATGTGTTCCTTGCTGAGTCCTGCCATAAACTGCTGTTTTATTTTCAAAATATTACTCAAAAGGTCTGCCGAAGAAACATCTACTTCTATCTTCCACTATATTTACTACCAAAAGTAGCCAAAAAAGTAGGCAGTAGATAAATAAATAGATTTTAGTTTATACGTTTAATACATTTAACGAGAAACTGGGTAACGGAATTCGTTGCCGCTCATTATTTAACCAGGATTTAGGAAGCAAACACGTTAACTAAAGTATTATTATTTATCATCAATGGGATTTGAAGCCACTACCTCAACGTACCTAAGCACTCCAAATTTGCCACAATATATTTCAACAGTTAAACACATCAGCTAAACGGTCAATGGAATTCTAGTAAAGTGAAAACTTCGACATGTGCAAGTTGATGTGAGGGCCGGTGTCCTTCGCCTGGCGGGAACGGCTGGCCTTCGTCCCGAGATCCCGACTCAGAGCTAAATATAGCCGCCCTTGGATACGACGCCAAACTGGATTTATAGTCAGCCGGTGGTTTAAAAATGTCGAAAGAAATCTAATGTTAGCAATTTAGAAGTTTTTTGTGCATTGAAATGAATTGGAATGGCCCTTTTTCATGTTATTTTAATATACATTTGCGGTGATTTATAATTTAAGTCGTGTCATTTGGTAGCTTAATTTATTTTCTTTGAAGTATTCTTAATTTAAGCGTTTTTAATACTTTGTATCAAAAGTTTAATAATTTCTTACATGATATAAGATAATAATAATAATAATAATCCACGCCGTTTTCGGCGATGGCGACTCCATGCGTGTCTCACTTTCATTTTTCAAGTAATTTTGTTGGTGTTATGGTGAGCTCTTATGTGGCTTGCGAATCCTATTTTCGCCTTGAAGATCCGCTTACAAGGCGCACAGTAAAGCTGGCCAGCACTGTTATACGTGTACGTGTAGAAGAGCTTAGATTTAGTCTTCCGTAATTGGCGCTTGGCGTCGAGATTTTCTAGACGGTTTTGTTCAAACTCGTCCACATTTTTGCGAACGGTGTGCGATGTGTGATATAAGATATATGGATAGCGGTCATGTTTTAGCAATAAAAATTTCAAAAACGTTAACTTAACTGTGTTGTGAGCTAGCTTCTATTTATTTTATAATAATACCAAATATTATATGTAGAAAACTCCATAAAACTGATACTTTTTTATGGAATTTATAACTAAAAACAATTCATAATAAAAACTATTTCTTAAGTAATTATATTTAAGATCTACAATAAGGTATACTCATGTCTAGCATATTTTAAAATAAACAAAAATATGTATTATAATTGCATTTCATTTAACGTACATGCATGTATGGCGTTAATGGGCCACGTGTGACGGTATCGTGCACCATGACTATCACCATAAAATAGATCTTCTTTACGCTGACTAAGATATGTTTTTCGCTGTTCTACAAAATTTAAGAGCACCATTATATTTTATAAAATTCCAGCCATCGGTAGTACTAATGCATTTTATATATGGCAACTATAAATATGACGTATCGTGTCTAATGCGTGTTGGGATGTTGCTTGTAAGTTAATGGATGCATCTTGTTCATCTATTTATGAGGTGGTTTAAAATATTGTTCGGATGACATATATTTGTAAATTATTTTCTTTTAGGGTTTCTAATTTCAATATTGTAATATAAAAGATTTTAATTTTTTGTAATAATAAAGATTTTGACAAAAAATTAAAATCTTTTTTATTACAATATATAAAGATATTTCCTTTTTGGTATCATGGTACGCCATGGCGTATTTATTGTATTAATATAACTTTTTTCTTTTAACTTTACGCTCTATCCCGCATATAGCAGAGTAGGCAGAGGGAACCTGAGAACCTAGTGTTAAGACACTCCTTTCTCTTTCAACAAATCTATTCCGCACTTTCCGCCAGTGATTTCAATATAACTTTATTGTATTAATATATAATTTGAGGTAATGGCAAGCATAGAAAATATTAAAATACTCCTACTATACTTTTTACACTAAGATAAATCTTAATACCAAATATTAGAATAAACAGCATTTCTTTTCAACATACTCGTACATGCAGTGCAAAAGTTAGTTTTACATTTATTTCTATTTACAAACATTTTTAAAATTCTTTTAAGCAAATTACATCTCGCATTTATTTTAAATGGAATTTCATTTAAAATTCGAGCAAGTTACAAATTAGTAGCACTAGTGAAAATGTTCAGAAAACTCGCAGAGCAAGCTACTTGTACGCGTCCTCTAGACGAGTGAGTAAATCCACTTGAATAAGTGTAGTAACAACATACTGAAAAAGAAATGAGTTTTACTCTTTTCGAGGTATAAAAATAATATTTTTTTTACATTTGAATTTTATAGCAGTTTTCACTAGCCTACTGAATTGGGAGCAAATAAATAATATATTGATAATTCGCTGGTTTTACAACATCCTTTATAGAAACTTTGTGGGAGAGCGAGAGAGAGACAGCCTAGTGTCATGACAATCCATTCTTCACTTGCCATCCGAAATCGGGATACTTCGTGTGGAAATAAATGAAATTTAACGCTGCGTTTTTTAGCAGAACAGGGAAATATAATAATTTGAATATAATCATTTCCACGAGTGGATATCGAACCCATAACTAATCGTGCTTACAGTTAGATGATGTTGCATTGCACCACGAGATTCGTGAGGTAAAATTTTAATTTATATATTTATAAAAATTATCCGCGTTTAATCCGTGTTACACGTACTTTTGCTTAGATTTTTCACATCATAAGTGATAAACAAATAACATAAATCAAGTTAGGTAATTATAGCTGTCATTGATTTGCAATCACAACACAGTGCAGTTTCATCGTTATTCAAACATGTAGGACATAAATCGATCGACGTCTAATTTGGTGTGGGTGGCATATCATTGGCTACTGTCGGAACTTATGTAAGAATACAACTCATATTAAAAGTTTGCACTCGAACCTTCAAAGTCTGCTTAAGCATCCTATATATTTTTTCTCACAATCTGAGATTTTTCTGATTTTCCACATTTTAAATGAATCGAGATGGCGAAAAACGTTGGGATTTAAATTAATTGTCGTTTGAGATGAGTAGTCTTTTTTTGTTTATAATTATGGTGAATTGTAATTTTTATTATAATGTTAATTAAGTATTAACAACTGTGTAAAAGAGAAAATATCTTTGACTTTGTGATTTTTCTCATTTTAAATGAAACTATTTTAACCGGATTTCTCGAGTATATTATTGTATTGGAATATATGGTTTAGAAATTTCGACGTTTCGAACACTTTTCAGTAGTTCGTGATCACAGATAGGCAGATATGAATCTGGCTAAAAAAGTTTCATTTGAAATTTCTCATTATGCCGCTGAAGAGAACTATCACTGGTTATTTAAGTTTGTAAAGTTCTTTCTGAGGTCACATAACTTTCCAACGAGTAATGTCGCTGTGTTTAGCTCTTATAAAAATATAGCTTTATTAAGCCCTAAAATACTTACTACTTACTTACTTATCATAGTTTTACATATTAAAATACATATCGGCATACATTTAAGCGGCTACTTTTGTGCCTTCTATTATAATATGCCAGTCTCGTCCCAAAACGACGCAGATCGAGTAGGGCGACGCGTAGGAGATGTTTTCAACATTCTAACAGTCGTATCAGATTCCTAACTGTACTGTCGCACACATTACCGTTGACACAAATACGGGACGCGACAATAAAAATTCAATTCAACTATTATACATATAGTTTTATGTAAAATACCATTCCGTTGCGTAATGTTTGGGTGGCGCCGGTGCTTATGAAATTAGTGCATCTAGATGGCTATGTAAATTAGAAATGTTTTGTAACTTAGCCATTCGTAGAAATTTTTAATCAAGGGGCGCGGTTGGGGAAATCTTGTGAGATATCTCCGTTATTGTATTAATTTACTATATTATTTTAATATTTAATAGTAGATATGACATGTATGACTTGGCGCCTGTCATGGCACAGAGGTACAAGCGTGCGACTGTAAACGCGACAGGTTGTGGGTTCGATGCACTTTCCGGGAAATGTGAAAGTTTAGTATTTTCATTTCCTGGGTTTGGTAACAAGGCAAAGCCCGGCGTTGAGTACAGCCACTCAGCACGCAATTCCTCAATTCGGCGGAAATTGGGGAAAGGAGTGTCTTAACACTAGGTTCTCAGGTTCCCTCTGCCTACCCTGTTATATGCGAGATACAGCGTGTAGCTAAAAAAAATAATAATAAGTAATCTCGTAACATCGTCGTGGTACACTTGAGAAATATATGACTGAACGAGACAGCTGTAGCTTTAAATTTGAATCAAAAACTTTTAAAAATCCCTAAGCTAACGAAAATGCAGGAAAATATCCTGCACTCTCTTTATAACACTCAGTGCAGTGTTTTTGTATGCGTATTTGCATATTCAGGTTTTTTACACGCATCGTGCAGGCACTTCTTTGTGACGTTGCAGACGTTGTATATCCTACGGCTTCACTTACAAGAATAATTGACGTAAACAAGCGAGACGTACGTACCGAGGAAGGCATTAATTAACCCAGCGTACTTTTTTGATGATTAACAACGTTTTTAAACGACTATCTTGCGGATTTTATTGTTTCGAAGGCGCCTTATAAAGTAAATGTTAAAGTAAATACAGCACAAGTCAACGTAGAATGATTAACTGTTCAGAATATTTATAGGCATCTTAAACATTAATCGAGATGGCGGAAAAAGTTGGGATTTAAATTTATTGTCACTTAAGATGAGTAATCTTTCTTTGTTTATAATTATGGTTATTTGTAATTTTTATTTTTAAGTAAATATCAATTATGTATTCACAATGGTTGTATGTAAGAGAAAAGGTATGCATATTTTAAACAATATCTTTATATATATAATACTCCTCCGTAACTGAATTACTGACAGACTGACAACAACATAGACGAAACTACTGGGCATAGAAAGGTTTTCCCCTTTCCCACCCATTCTTTCTCCAAAATGAGTCGATTCCGATAGCGAACTACTACATTGTCCCCCCTTCCATCCGTATCCTCGGTCGGCAACGCATCTACAACATCTCTGGTGTAGATGTCCATGGGCGAAGGTAACCACTTACCATTAGGTAATCCTTCTGATTGTTTGCCATCAGTTATCCATAAAAAAAAGCTATGCACTAAGAAGGATTTCTTGGCGTCTCTAATTTTGTATAAAAGTGTAAATGGAACACGATTAGTACTTGAAACTTTTTAAGACCGCCTAAGCGCTGTAACTAACGCTAACAAGCACTACCCAAAAATTCTCATTCACTTGTGACTATTGTTGTATATAGCTGAATGACTTCCAAGCCTTAATTTTGAAGACGACCATTTTACTAGAGAGATTGTTATTTAATATCTTTATGTATTTAACTTTATAAATATATACCATATAAAATTGTATGCAATAAACAAATATAATAGAATACTCGGGCCCACTTATATAGTATTAATCTGTGACTACAAATGACAAACGAAATCAAATCTAAATAATCATAATCTTAAATAGATATCAAATAGGAATTATCAAAATATGATAACAGTAACAATATTCTATCACTATGAAAATTGCTTTTTTTTTCTCATTATAATCGCATTAGCGGTGCTACGCAATTTTATATAATTTCCGTCTCAGTACTTCCGTGAACTCCCTAGGGCTCGTGTGGGACTAGATAAAGTGAAGCCCCATACACCCTGACGTCTAAAAGCCCTCTGATGAAAGTTGAGATTGAGTGCGTACGACTGATCCCCCTTATATTGTACGCTGGTTGCATATAACATTATTTTTGTGGATTATTCTTTGTGTTTGATTTGATGAATATTATTTTCTTTTTGGGTGCTTAAGATATTATGTGTTTTAGTTAAAAATAATAGTTACTATGAAGCTCATTTAATATGTCTGATACATGGTGGTCTTATTTAATATTGAAAATGTATTTATATTTTAAATAGACAAATATTCTTAAATTATTTTTAATATTGATTGACCAAAAAGCATCTTCACGTATTTACAGAGTTCAAAGATCAAAGTGTCAAAACACTCCTTTTCTTTCGAAATTCAGATATTGCATGTTGAGTGACGGAACGTCGCGCCTAGTTTTACCTGAGCAGTCCCCCGAATGAAGATAGTAGCAATTGCGTTTAAAGTCTAACTATGGCCTACTGCGCCACGAAGACTCATTTATTTTATCCTTTATTTATTGCAGTTAAACAATTTTCAAAACCAACTATATTTCTTATTTTTTTACTTCTAATTAATATCGAAATTCGTCCGATTCACATTTGACAAAATTTGAAAATGCAACTTATTGTCGATTGAGATAAATAATATTATTTAACATAAAGCACAGAGAGATGTATTTCTAAGTTAACAACAAAGGTACTTGCTACTTAGGTAGCAAACAATGCTAACCTGTATTTCGTGATAGCTTATCAATGAACACAAGAAGTACCCATGCACGTTGTATCACAGCAGCTGTGGTTGACCTATCGGTCAATGCTCCGTTACCACCTCTGATATTGTTATTGTTCGTATCACTAATAAAATCCAGCGTAGACTAGAAATGTGTTTTATTTTTTTTAATATATATTTTTAACCGACAACGAAAAAGGAGGCATTCTTCAATTCGATAATATTTTTTTTATTTGTGCATAATTATTACTAGGTAAATCAATTTTCATGATTCTTTTTTTATACAGTAGATGTGATCTCATTTTTTTTAAGATCTGAGAGGGAAGTAGTTTTTATATAAAACTTTACGTAAAATATCAAAAGTCATTTAATTAAAATTAAAAAAAAAAAAGTCATTTTATTAAAATGTACCATATGTTTCTCAATCTGTCTTATGTATGGAATATATGTAATATATAATTATATTGACGGAATAATGTTAGAAGGAGCCACACAAGGCGCAATGGTCACGAGTTCAAATCTCGACGAAATAATTATATTTAGAATATAATAAACCGTAGATTAGTCTATCAGCAAGTATGCAGTGTCTTTAAAGTGGAAGAAACTAAGTTCTTTTTGCCAATCCCGTAAATTGTAGGAGGTACATAAAAGAAATTCATTACATTGAAATCTTTATTACCGCATCTGCAAATGCGATATTAATATAGAATGTCATCATAAATCTCCCAGCCCCGCTTCGCCGTCAATCTCGGGTGATCCAGGAGGTTTTTGCCTACCCCATTCACAGTTTGATACTATTAAGTATATTAATAGTTTTTGCTACCACCGTATGCCTGAATACGTCGTTTATACGCAATTAGGCTCTCATTACCCGTTTGTTTCGCCCACGTCCTTTTAATCACGTGTTTGTTTTTTTATTTCACATAATTTACTTGTAAGTGGGCCTTTGAATGGAAGTTTATTACGGACTTGCGTGTTTACAATGAAATGACATGTGGCTTGATAGCAGAAAGACTATTGTGCATTTTTAATATCTTCTTGGTTTGAAGAGATTCATTATACTTAGTTTAGCTGGCTGTAGTACACTTTTATGTTCGAGTCGTTTTTTTTTTTTGCCTTTGCTCTTGTTGCGATGGTATTTTATATGGACAATATCTTGCACATTTACTTGTAATAAACTCGTAATAAAAACAGCAAAGCAATACTACTCTTTTTTAATCCTACACACTTTTAATATGTGAGGCCTTCAGGGCATTAATACTGCACACATTTTTAACTATTTACAAGCACGGTTTGGGGTTTGTTTTCAAACCAAACGAAGGGGTACGTCGTTAGTTTATGTGTCTGGAATAGTATATAAGTGACCTGCGACTGACTCATTTAAAACCCCTCGCACACTTTACGCAGTACTCGAAAGATTACAAACATGAAACGTTTCAGCGATTTGCTTTTGCAATTTTTACTTTGTATGTGAAATTAATTTAAGAGTTAGCCATAGCAATAGCGGCATGTATTACATACATATATGCAAAATATTTAATAAAGGCTGTACATTTAGTTTGTATAAATTTAGCCTGCTAATATATATATATATATATATATATATATATATATATATATATATATATATATATATATATATATATATATATTTAAAATATTTTTAATTCTGTATAACAAACTCATTAACTATCAATATTCCTCTAAATAAATAATTATACTTTAAAAAAAGAAGTTTATTTACCTACTTTACCATACAGTGTCACACGCAACAATAGTGGTCGATAACGATAAATCCGGAACTGCGCCGGCGCCACATATTGTTATAACTAGTACGTTCTCGTGTGTATGGTGAAACCTGGCCCCTCGCCTTTGTTGTGTCTTAGACTCGTGGCAAATTGCTACGTTCGCCGGGATAAATTACTTAACCTCATAACGCCTAAACGTGAACTCGTGCGCGATTACCTACCTACTTCCACGACTCTGAGCACAAATATGTTGCAACGGCGCCGTCGCTGCATTAAGCGCCCTCGCCGACAATTAGCATTACGTACGACGTTGTTCAACTGCTTCTCCGGAACTATTAAATTATACTAGCGGTATGTCGCTCGTACTACGTAAAAACGTTCCCGCGTAGCGGCAAGCCCGGCTAAAAATAAGCACTGGTCGGCTATGTTAATGAAGAACACAACCGGATTGCAGTTGACAGCTGGGCCCCGTCTGATGGATTATCGAGGCTGCGTCGCTTGACATTCAAAATATGAAATTTCTCACATATTCCCCGAGATTAATGGCAATATTATTGTTTTATTGAGCACGAGACCATAAGTTATGTTTGTGCAATGTTCACCGACGTTGCTTATCCTTAACGAATGACAATCGTTACCGATCACGACTCCTTTCGTAAAGGTGAAAAATGCGCTGAGAATGCCACGACTTGTCATTTCTTAGTCACGATCCGCGACCGCGAAATGTCATCTCAGGTGTAAACGTAACGCTTCAAGATAACATTTTCCTATTACGGACTACCTACGGTGTATATTGCATCATATCTTTGTTACTTTTTTTGCCATATGTGCTACATATCTTGTTCTGTCATTGAATGCCGAGCGTTCAATATAAGCGCTTTATATTCTTTTATGGATAGTTTTGTTGCAACTTTTATAATATTTACTTGTTATTTTCTTTAAATTATTTATTTATACAGTTATTACAGAAATATCAAAGTTCTATTATTTTATTACGATAACTTATAATTTCCTATTGTTCTTGTCATTGAAAGGCTTTGTTTTTTTTTTAATATTATTACTTAGACTGTCAAAGCTAATGCGTTTAAATATATTATTGCTTTAAATGATAAGCTAGCGTCAAATTTGGCGCGTTCGCCCTTGCGCATGCCATAACGCCATAATCAGCGGAGCTTCTTAATCGACGCTAATACCGACTAAACGCTTCCTTGTTCACGATCGAGTCATTAGTGTCTTACTTCATTCTGGTATTAAATTACAAAAATAAATTACGTATGTAGATATAAGTTGTTATTAGCTTTAAATTGAGTTTAAATTATGATGAGTTTTACTAAAGGTGTCGTCTTTCATATTTTTGTATCCTTGTGACACTTATTTTATACTTTTGTGTAGTATTATAGAGGCCTGTCATGGCGCAGAGTCACAATCGCGTCAGAGGCTTAAGCGTGCAGCTGTGAACGCGACAGGTTGTAGGTTCGATTCCCAATCCAGGAAATGAAAATAACCAATAATATTTAGTATTTTCATTTCCTCGCGTGGCGTTGAATTCCGCCACTCAGCACGCAATGCCTTAATTCGACGGAAAATGGGGAATGGAAATGTTAAAAAAGAATGGGGTGTCTCAACACTACGTTCTCTGGTCCCCCTTTGCCCACCCTGCTATGTGCTATACGTACCGCGTGAAGCTGAAAAATATGTAATATTGAAATTTTTAAAATTCAAGTATGGATCTAAGTCAATATTTTCCCTTTTCTATGTTTTCTTAAGAATTATTTATTTATCAATATATGTATATGATAACTTTATAAAAGCTATCTCTTATTTTCTTACTTGTGATTAACTTCTACGTCTGATCCCTTATTAGTAGTAAAGTCGCCGACCTAAGGCTAAGGGCTCGCTCCCGTTTCCTATTTCGAACTGAATGCGCCGGCAGAATAGTAATTAAGAAGGTCCGTAAGAGGTTGCCATAGACGGCTGCGTTGTGGGTTCGCACGCCCCACATTGAGTGCGCTCGCGCAATGCGTATAAAGTACAAGAGCTACGGTATATATATGTACTAGTATATATGTGTACGTTTGTATAAAGCGAATGATAAATTTTAGTAGATAATTGTTTCAAAACGGCCTAAAATTATGTTTTGACTACGATAATAAGGTATATTATACAAATATCATAATATATTACGGGCAATATACATTGATTTTAAATTTTGTTGACTCATCATTCAAAATAATACTTTAATGACGTAGATTTATAATTAGGTAAAACTATAGGAAGATGATCATTACACTTTTATGGGGAATTAACTATATTTACTTAGGATTTTACGAAATTAATTATAATTAATATTTATATATTATTACGGGTCAATTTATAAAATGTGAGTACTTATTCATAAGTTCTTGGAAGTGATAACGGTTAAAATCTCGTATACAAGAATAAAAACATTGTTTTTATAGAATGTCTGAGCTGCGACCATAGCTGTTTTACTCTTTCAATGTTGCGATAGCATCGAACGATCGACACGGACCAATAAATTTAATTAAGCCGCCTGTCGCTGGTTTGCCGGATTATTTTTTTTTATCTACTTAATACGTGCTCAAAAAAATATAGAAAACCGCACTGATAAGACGTCGGTATACCCCATATAGTAGAATCTGTCGTAATCTCACTTAATTCTTATAAAATAATGAAAAAATTGTGTGTAACAGCTTATAAAGCATATATTATAAGACCTCTGTTGTATAATATAATTCATAAATATTTATTATGATAAAAAAAGCTTAAACGGGGCCGTAAATGAAAATGTTTAACTAACGTTTAACAACATGGATTAAGAAAATGAGTAGAGCAGCAGGACTTTACGACGCGTCGGTTTAGTGCTTTTATGTTTTCCTAACGTTAAGCTTTTTTAAATTGTATACTTTTGAAAGAATTAGAGGCAAAATACTTTATTTTTACTAGTGTCCCCGTTGACGCGTTAATAACGCGTCCTAGCAACGTATGTTTACTTTACATAAACATGGATGTCAAACCATGGGAGTATGTGTAACATTTATTTTATTAATTTAATATACTTTTTATATATTATTTTTAAAAGATGCTATCATTCTGCACTTATTCGGTATATATAAGTGTGCCAAGTTTCATGCTTCCCCGTCCTCGTAATTTTGGTAAAAAGGGGTTCAAAGTTTTTGCTTCACGTATTAAGTATATCTATACTTATACTTTTATTTGCTTAATATACTTATAATTCTTTGACTCGTAACAAAGGTTACCTTAGAAACACGGACGTCACTTCATCATTACAAAAATAAAGTAATATTAATTTATTTAATTGCATGTATTTCTATAGCATTATTGTGAAAATAAAAACTTCTTCATTATTAACTTATAACTATGCCAAATTTCATATTTCTCTGTCCACATAATTTTCGTAACATATATATAGTAGTCTAGAAATATATGTATATAAAATGTGCTTATTAAAAATCACTTTGTTTTGACACTTAGTAAAGTGAATTGTCTACTTTCTGCAGTAGGCTGTAAAAATGTTAGATGTCTAACAAGGCCGGATATATTTTTGAACTCATTAACACAAACTGCATTCAGCTGCATCTTAACTCCGCCACAATTAAAATATCTATGATATAAACCACTGAAATTAAATATTGTTTAATGAAAGATAAGATATCATAAAGTATACAATAGGTATTCCATAGCTTCATATATTTGTGTCGCCACTCGCCACTAACGTCACGGGCTTTCCGGTTACTCGTTGATATGCTGTAACACGGTTTTGCTTATCCCCCTAATGTGTTTGTACTTTGCATGCGATTAAAAAAATATTAAATGTTAAAGTGCGTTTTTTTTTTTGATATCATATTTTTTTATTAATGTAATAATTTTACTTGTGACTATCATCTCTAAACATAATATACATATCTACACAAATAGTAGGTTATATTATTTCTCGATAATCGATATTTAATAATAACAAACGCAACATCAAGCATCGCGAATTGATTCGACGCGACCCAACGTTTTCTCGATGGTTGACCGCGCGAACTGGATTTACCTTACATAGCCGTAAGTAAATAGAAATTGTGTAAGTTTCAATGAAATTCCAATAGAAAGTTTTATATC
This sequence comes from Philaethria dido, assembly GCA_033558755.1. Lineage (NCBI taxonomy): Eukaryota > Metazoa > Arthropoda > Insecta > Lepidoptera > Nymphalidae > Philaethria > Philaethria dido. Next base: position 196,076 of record JAKGSA010000203.1, on the reverse strand, counting down.
TTTTAAATACTGTTTTCTTGCTTAACAATTTTTGCTGCAACATTATTCATTATAAATTAAGCTTCTAGGTATTGTGTCGGTCTGACATTGGCCACTTAGCGATTTCTCTAGTTAGAGTTTTTATCTATATAAAAATGTTGTCTTGTCTGTCAGAATGCAAGAAATAAATAAAGGAGAAAAAGTAAAAGTAGCAAAAAGGTTTTCGCTAACACGCATTCGTAGAGTGATCTCTAAAATAGAAGTGACCTCAAAGCAACTTGAAGCAAAGTTAAGTACTTAAATTGCACCGTTCTTATTCCGTTTGAACCCCGACCCTTGCCCAATATCCCCGTCACGGAAGACCTTGGTTTCTGGTCCTGAGGCGTTCTTTCTAATCGTGACCAGCCCGGCCCGACTTGCCCGGCCTTCGGCCGCCGCTCCCTAGATAACTATCGCGCGGGAATTGTATGCACTAATGCCAATATCAATGTATTATTTATAATTCAGCAATTTAATAATAAAGTAATAATTTATATTAAAAAATGATGTAAACAGCTGTCTCTAAATGAACGTGAAGTCAGTAAGTTCTTTTTGCTTACCTTGCGAAATGAGTAAGATGCGTAAATATAAAATACTTATTTAATTTTTGAAACAATTTGAAGATAGAGCATAATATTATAGAAGAAGCATATAAACAATCGATATATGAAAAAATGTACATATGAAATATAGGCATAATATAATTTAAATTAAATAGCTGTTGTTGAAATTGTATGTCTGTCACCCGGATATAAAAGCTAGACAACATTTAGTCAACTAAGCAAAAAAATATGAACCGCACCTCACTGCAAATCAAACTACTTGCTACATCGATCGCCTCCACGTGACGGAGTGACTCACGGTTTACTAACATGTCCTTAGTAACGTGTGCCGTATCTATTCACCGACGAGACACGACCTTTTACCGCTTGGAATTTTTATTGAATAAAACATTAACGCACTATTTGTTATAGCTCGCTATCCGCAATCTTACACAATACACACATATATTAAGATAGAATGTAACTTTAAAGTCATGTTTCTAAACTCTTATTAATAGTTCATACAACGAAATTTGACGTTGTTTCGCCATCATCAATATCCGTCTGGCCAAAAGTTTTACAACCAATATACGATCAATCTGTTTGTTTATTGACTGACATAACGTCTGATCAACCGTTAAATCGCTTGACAACTCCTATTATAGAATGTTGTGTTCCTAACAAACTATCTTCGTCCACTTAAATTATTCAAACATCCGTTATTATGGGATAAATCTATTGTGGACATCGTTTCGTGACCAAAAAATTAATTTAAACTTCTATAAATCTGGTGAATCGTAAAATCTGTTCCTCCTGTTTACAATTTGAAATAAAAAATATCCTTAAGATTTCAACTGTGAAGACCAACCTTGACGTTTGACGGTCACAGAATCTCGCTAAACCCATTAGTGATGCTTTTGAAGTGGTACCATATTTGGTCCACAGGAAATCAATCTAATTGGAATCAGTTTTTATCGTAATAAAACTTTTCTTTTTTGCCTGCCCAAACTCAATTTATTAACCGTTAAATTTGAGCACTTAACTAAATTAGTGTGGGCGTTTGGGCATAAACTTTGAAAGAAATATAAAATTTACGACGTATCATAGATGGTTTGCAAGATCAACCTCGACTTTTTGCCAAGGTTTGTTTATATTTTGAAGTTTGTGGTGTTCCTTGCTTTGTAATTCAGTATGGGCGTTTAATGGGTCATTGATTGCTGCTCAGTGATTCGTTTTGGTTTGGGAACGCGGAATCATTTCCCACCGCAAATTGGTTCTGACATCACCGTCAAAAGTGTAACGAACCTTGAACTTGTCTATTTTTTAGTGAGTTTTTTTAGTTAAAATAGTATTTTATGTACTATTTAGTTACTATCCTATAAGTTTTTTTTTAATTAACTAGCTTTTAATTCTTTTAGTATTTTACATTACCTGCATTTTATAATGTTGCTAAAAAGATCCTATCAATAACTCCGCTCATTATACGCCTTATTTAATCATATCGAAGAAACGCGTTTTATAAATATAATTATTTCCTAAACATAATTCAAATTTACAATAATTAGCTTAAATCAGTCACGTTCCAACATCACCATTGTGTCAACGTTACCATTGCAAGATATTTTGTGTATAATTATAAGTTTTTTAAATCGTTACCAATCATCTCATTGTTATTGTGTTTTCGGCGAAGACATCCCTAAAATAAAGATATTGCTATAATTATCTATAATTTCTCAGCCTTACCTAATTTGGTGTCGCAAACGCACTCGGTGCAACACTTTGGTGATTTTGCATACAATAACGCATTTCGTATTCAACAACAAGGCCGCCTTTGTCGGCCCTTTATTTTGCGTTTGTAATCTGGAAATCAGCAGTGCGAAATTTGAGACCGCTCTGATCAAGACGAAACGGGACCACACGTAGCTTCGTTGAAGTAAACCGTTGTACGAGACAAAGTTACATGCTTGTAATTTTAATTTATTAAGTAAAATATATAATGTTCTTGTTTAAGTACCTTGGTTCTAAAAGTGCTATTAGCGAGTAATTTGATATATAAATTAAGAAATGATAGGGATATTCTGCTACAGCAAAATTACTTTTATAATTGAATACCGGTAGATAACGTATTTCAGATATATTACTCCCGGTTCTATCTGTTATTGTTTTTAAAATCTTATTCAGTTGTTTTGTATACACAACTCTATCAAAAACGTCATACTCTTTCAACTACTTAGCAAGTTAGGCGGCATTGATAATTATTTTTAAATTCCTTATAATAATTTTTAATTATTCATGTAATTGATTGTAAATTTCTTGTTACAGGTAAGACAGACAGTCATCGTCAAAAAAACGTCTCTCACAGCAACGACCTTCACAACATGCAGATACTATGGGGACTCACTAAAACGTGTGAATGTTTCGTAATTATTAATCAGCAGAAACAATTTCTTCACTTCTTCAATTTTGTGCATTTAGGTCAGTAAAGTCATCACGTATTAAACATGTACGAGTTAACCTTATCATTCGATTTAAGCTCTTTTTTATTATTGCGAGTATGAATTTTATTTGTGTAAGTTACAAATTAGATTACATATTTATCTTCATTTATTATTATCAAAAAATAATATAGGCTTGAAAATAACATTAATTAATTGATCGAGTGAGAATTGAACCCACAAGCAGGCCTTTTCAGTCAGACGGTTCCACTGCGCCACAATGGCCTATATACCGCACTTTTTTACATAAAATATTTTAAATATAAAGCAAAGGGTCTTGTTATTATTACATATAAACGAGAATACGGCGTTTCTCTTCCAATTATTACGATTTCTTAGCCTGAGCAAATATTTAGCTGGATCTAGATATTTATCTCGATGGTTATCGCTCGGCCGAAGCTCCACGGGATCCGTAATTGCCGCAATTAGTAATTTATTCATTGGCTTTGAATAATAAAGCTGTATATTTCATTGCGCTTAATGCCCACTGGTGACATCTTGCAATGTTATGAACGCCGCGTGCCATAGAGATCTAGATTTTACAGTTTTCTTGTTTGTTGACTTGGTATTTATTAAGTGGAAAATTTTATAATGCCTTTGGTATTTAGATTGTAATTCATGTGTTGTTGGGCGGCTTTTTGAATAGGCTTTTAATTTATGTTTAGTTAGTTAGTTTAGTATGTTTTTTTACATTTGCAATTTACGATAAATAATTTTCATGCATTTATATTATTTATTTACTTCGAAATTCGAGAAAATTGAATCTGAGGTAATTGAGTGACGCAGAGGCACAAGCGTGCGACTGTAAACGCAACAGGTTGTGGGTTCGATTCCCAGTCCAGGAAATGGAATTTTTCATTTCCTGGGTTTGGTAACAAGGCAAAGCGCGGCGTTGAATTCTGCCACTCAGCACGCAATGCCTCAATTCGGCGGAAAGTGGGGACTACCCTGCTACATACGGGATACAGCGTGTAGCTATGTATGTATGTATGTGTACCTTGAAAAATGGTGTCAATCGACTTAGTATGTTAAATATTGTTGTAATAGAAAAGTTAAATTATTATATATATTTTTAATATTTATAATAATTTTTAATATAAAAAACTGAGTATAACTAAAAAAATATTGAAATGATGAATCGCTTAAAATCTTTATTTATGCATTAATCACCTTCGACCGTGCATGTCTTGAAATATTTATACATATTTTTATACTGTTGCTTATTGTTTTGTATGATAATTCTGATATTTAAAACTTGACAGATCCGAACGAGTAATTGGTAGGCAATCAAGGTGAAAGTGAGGCTCCTCGTCCTGGTTCTCGGTAACGCCTCGCTTTGCATAAAAATAAATGAAGTTTTGTTACTGATAATATTCGTAAGCGTGGGTTACGCTCTCGTTTTCAATTAATTAGCCTTTCCATTTGATCACTTTCGCCGTGTGAAAAATTATTGTACCCATTATGTAAATGGTATTAATGAGTTCCGACTTCCTATTCAAAAGCTCACATTATTAGAAGTATAGATTACATATAATTAATTGGGCTATAGGAATAATGCTAATGGGAGATAAAGCTGATGACAGATGTCATTTTTTTATTTATTTTAAATATATTATTTGTGTATTGTGTATGTATTAGGATATAGCATTTAAGTATGTATTTATTTAATACCACCCACTATCTTCAATTTTTTATATATCACCTTACTTAAAGGCTGTTTGGAAGAAATCACTAATTAGTGATAAGATAACCTTTCGTGCCTCACATTGTTATCTTTTATTGTACTTTTTGTTGCATCTACTTATGTATTTTGTTGTGTAGAAATTTGTACAATAGGATAGATTAAGCTTATATACCGTAAAATACCGCACTTTAACTAAAACAAGAATATTATTTTATGTATTGAATGAATGTGAACGCAGTCAGCATTACACAAATCATGACACGGTTAATATGTTTAAAATGACATTGGCGAGGTAATTCGTACTCAACTGGCACGTTCGGAGCGCTATAATCAAAGAACTAAACTGGACTAAATTTCTTTAATGAGTCAAATAGGTATTTTAATACTTTTTAATGTTATCTTTACGCCTGTCGTGGCGCAGAGGCACAAGCGTGCGACTGCGAACGCGACAGGTTGTGGGTTCGATTCCCACTTCAAGAAATGTAAAATTTAGTATTTTCATTTCTTGGGCTTGGTAACAAGGCAAAGCGCGGCGTTGAGTTCCGCCACTCAACACGCAATGCTTCAATTCGGCGGAAAGTGGGGAACAGAATTGTTGAAAGAGAATGGAGTGTCTTAACACTAGGTTCTCCGGTTCCCTCTGCCTACCCTGCTGTATGCGGGTTACAGCGTGAAGTTGAAAAAAAAAATCTTTACTGCATTATATATATTGCACACAATATACGTTGTTCCACCATTACGAAACCCATGTTTCTTCACTCACAAGAGTGTTTGTCGACACATCTCATAAATATTCCCTCTTCCGTACGTTGCCGTCGCCGTCGTTACTGTTCACAGTAATTTGGCAATAAGTCAACGGTTAATCTGATGCAAATTGCTTCGTGTTTCTTGTTATCTGCTAAAGTGTCACCGCGAGAAATGTTTTTGTGACCCAAAAACTTAATAATGGCGAAGGACATCGTCTATAGACTGGAAAACGAAATTTAGTAAAGACACTTTCACACACATAGTGAATAGACGACAGTATTTACAATATACGTAACAAATATATATTTTTTAATTTTGACAAATTTTGGAAAAAATGAATTATATGTTTTATGTAAAAAATAAAATAAAAACGCCTGTCGTGGCGCAGAACCACAAGCGTGCGACTGTAAATGCGACAAGTTGTGGGTTCGATTCCCACTCCAGGAAATGAAATTTTACATTTCCTGGGTTTGGTAACAAGGCAAAGCACGGCGTACACGCAATGCCTCAACTCGGCGGAAAGTGGGAAACGGAGTGTCTTAACACTAGGTTCCCTCTGCCTACCCTGCTATATGCGGGATACAGCGTGAAGTTATGTATATATGTAAAAAATAGTATTTTTTATGAGAACTTTGGCCTCGCACGAAATTACTTATTGTCAGTCTCAAGCGATATAATACCCATTAATTTACTTGTTATAACATTTGCAATTAGAAGGGAAACTCTGTCCAATTTATATGACAGACCTCGCAATCTTCCTTGTCACGACGCCGCATGTTACTTAACACCCTGTAATCTGCTTAAAAAATATACATTGATATCAATGTCATTATGTATGAAAGTGAATTATTGGCTTACTGAGCGATTCTAAATGTTTGCAAAATATATGCGGTATTAAAAACTTTATTCTAGTTTACTTCATTGCCTTATTAATAACATTTTTTTTATTACGTTCTTTGTAACTGTTTGTATTCTTTCTGATTTAAATTTTATATGGTATGTTATTGCCGTAGCCTTAAAACTTTTCGATAATTTATTCTCATATCTAAATAATATAACATTTTGGTATTAAGAACCAATATGAAATCGAATTAAATAATTTAAGAGCAAACATTTTATTGATTTCTTAATTATGACTATTTTCTATGATTTTACACACTGTTTACATCAAAATACCAGGAGAAACGTAAAACCCACTTAAACTGCCATAAATCTATCAAGTGCAAATATTTTACCATAGACAACTAGTTGCGCCCACTGACCTCAATGCGATGAATACACCTCAGTCGATACAGGCTGTCATCATTCGTTTGCCTGTTTGTTTACTGACGATCTATATTCATTGTATTGACATACCCTGATTCCTTTGGACTTAAGTGTTTTCTAGAGCTTATTGATTTCACCGGAATGTTGGGTATGTGGGTTACCTAAATATTGTGTGGTTTATGTTTCCATAGATGAGTATCGGTTTGAAAACGTTTTACCTTTCTATGCTATTCAAATTATTTCACTATATATATATTTTTTTTGAATTCATATATTTCTAAGCACATTTTCGATGTGTTTAGTATTTATGTATGTTTGGCGTGTCATGCTAAATGTAGTAACTAACTTGTATAATAATCGTTATTTAATTCAAGAAAGAAAGATTCTTTACATTTCATGGGTTTAGTGTGCCGAGCCCTTCGTACTGTAAGGAGAGGAGCTTCGAGTAGTGCCTGGAACTTATTGACTTAGAAAGTCCCTCAAAAATGCCACTGTCTTTAGTTCTCCTCTCTACCTAACCATATGACGAAAAAAAAAATATTTCTTGTATATAGGCCAAGTCCATTAAAAGTATGAAATAATCCTTATTTATAGATATGCTATGACAGCTATTGTGAATAGTATAATAGTATCATTATGTTTCTATGAATCACTGAGGTGGTCTAATGTAGTGCATTTTACTGTTAGCCATGTGCTTGTACTTCCCGGCGCATCCAATTACGAAGGTCGTGTTATCTTTAAGTAAATAAAAAGATAATGCTTGTTGAATAGATTATTCATATATATATAAATCGCAAATTAATATATTATTTATTTAACTTCACGCTGTAACCCGCATATAGCACGGTAGTCAGAGAGAACCAGGGAACCAAGTGTTAAGACACTCCATTCTCTTACAACAGTTACGTTCCCCACTTCGCAAATTGATGTGTAAATGTGTCAATTGGTTATTTGGCATAAGGTTAAATCATTCAGTCTTTCTCGTTTTATTACGAAATCGACTAACTATCTATGTGAAAACCTGAACCAGAATATAACAATAGTAATGTCCACGCACTTTAATCTCGTCAACTCATTTACTCTGAAAGACTGCTACGAGTATATACTGTTTTTCACTTTATACTAAAAGAAGTTTTAAAATTGAAAATTGATATTTTTTTTGAAACCAAGAATATATAATTAAACTAATTGAGGCCATCGTGGCACAGTGGGACATCGTTTTATGGTAAACGCAATAGTTGTGGGCTCGATTTCCACTCAAAAGAATGATTTAAATTATTTAATATGCCACTCCAGAAAATTTAATTTTTCATTTCCTGGATTCGTTAACAAGGCAAAGCGCGGCGTTGAGTTCCGCCACTGAACACGCAATGTCTGAATTCGGTGGAAAGTGGGGAACGGAGTGTTTTAACACTAGGTTCTCTCTGCCTAACCTGCTATATGCGGGATACAGCGTGAAGCTATGTATGTATGTAATTTCTTCGCTTTGGTCCCGAATCCCGGCGGAAAGTGAACACTGAAGTGTCTTGGCACTAGGTTCTCTCTGCCTACCTTGCTATAAAAAAACGTGAAGCTTGAAAACCAAATATAATTGTACTTTAAAAATTACTTTACCTATTGTCATCATACTCATACACTGGGGTTTGGTAATAAGGCAAAGCGCGGCGTTGAGTTCCGCCACTCAGCACGCAATGCCTCAATTTGGCGGAAAGTGGGGAACAAAATTGTTGTAAGAGAACGGAGTGTCTTAACACTAGGTTCCCTCTGCCTACCCTGCTATATGCGGGTTACAGCGTGAAGTTAAAAAAAAAATAAAAATTATCATCATAATTTTAAAATAAATATCAAAAGAATATTTTTACATGTAGTTATATAAATGTTATACATATACAAACATATTAAAAACATAAAAAATGTGTTAATATTATTATATTAGAATAAATTATTAAATTGAATATACTAATACTAAAATAATAAATGAATGTGCATATTTCATCGTTATCCTGGTGATGCCCACGTGCCCACCTCCTGCCTCCGATGTAGTGATAAGATATCACTACTCGAATCGTTGACGTGATATATAGCCACTTGTAACTGGATGCGGCATTAATATTGCTTTGCTAATATATGTATGTATATATAATTTCAACGAAAGAGCAATTTTCGTTTATATAAATCATATGACATAGTGTTTTTTTACATACAGCAGCAGGGTAGGCAGAGGGAACAACAGGAGGTTAAGACATTCCGTTCCCCACTTTCCGAATTGAGGCATTGTGTGCTTAGTGGCGGAACTCAACGCCGCACTTTGTCTCGTTACTAAACCCAGGAAATGAAAAATTCCATTTCCTGGAGTAGGAATCAAAGCCACAACCTGTCGCGTTTACAGTCGCACGCTTGTGTAGTTTCCATACTTATACTATCCTAAGAGTGAGCGTACGAGTATACAGACAGATACTTGACACCCACAATGTATGTATATCGTAGACGTTTTTAGTAAGGAACTATTTAATATTTATCATATCCTATAAGGGACAATAGCATACTATATTAAACTTAACTTTCTTTTTAAAGTACTAGTCAAGTATTTAATCTGTTCAGTCGCAAGTCGCAACTCTTTAAGCATAATGATAGCATGTTACACCTCATTAAGGTCACTACACTATCGCATATACATAGTTCATCCCGTGATCGATGGCGCGCCGTCTAACGGACCTCTTCCGGTGTGACTGCCATTCGTTGAGCATGCATAATATTTGTAATCTAATGCTAAGTAGATTAGAAATGATATCGAGTTTGAATTCATTATTTATTCTTAAAAAATGAGGTCAATATGGCGCAGTGGGGCAGCATCTGGCTGGAATGATTATAATGATTTTCATTTCCCCGCTCGGGATAAAATGCGGCGTTGAGATCCGCCTTCCGATCCGTAAGGTCTTTTGGTAATATTTGTATAATAAAAAAATAATTGATATTAAGAACTGTCTTAATTGATATTAAGTAAGTACGTCTATTCTGCGAAATGAACGATTTATAGATATAGGTCCCTAATAAGTAAAAAAAACACGTGAGCATTAAATTAGAACAACTTAAGCGATTAAATTTTGATCCAATATATTAATTAAGTAACTTAAATCTTTATTTCCACAGTGATTTTATGTGATATATCATGATCAAATGATTTTACAGTTTACCGTACCTTCGTCTATATCATTTCTTATGAGTTTCTTGTCCTGTGTAATAGCCGTGTCGTAACGCCAGTGACAGGCAAACGCATCAATTGTTACCATATCGGGTTCCCATAAGTACAAAATATGCTCTTATTTATGTATAAGATTATCTTTTAAACCACTCATTCTGTAAATTATCTGTATCATTTTTTATGTTTTTTATTTATATAAGTATCTCTTACATTTTGGTAGAATCATGTCACTCTTTAATATTTTTAGTCGGTAGAGGAAAAATTACAGTTTCCTTATAGAATATTTCTAGTTTTGTATAACTGAAAAAAACTCAATATTTTTAAATGATGACGAAGCGTACAATTTACATTTATATAACATTGAAAATATAATTCACCAAATAAAAATATCTTGCATTGCTTTGCATAGATTCTTTGCAAAAAGTTGATTAAATTCTACCAATTGCTACTCACAAAGGGTACTTCTTAAAAGTTCCATCAGAAAAAAGCGATGTAAATAATTGCGGTGTGTTATGAAAGATGAAAATATTTATGAAAAAATCAATAGAAGTAAATTTAAGTGTACCGTTACGTAAAACGAAATGATAATGCGTTGACTTGCTCAAATACTGTCCAACAGTGACCCGTGTGACTAATTGTGAAAAAGCGTTCTGACTGCATTTTTATAATGGCAAATAAACCTGCGGTCACGGTACCACTCGTTCTAGTGTACACGACTTGTGTAGGGCTACCAGAAATGTATGTTGATACTTTAAAATTATCATATACATTTTGTTGATGATTTTGTGGTATAGAAATTACTACAAAAAAGTAAAAAGACTGAAAGACTTTTTTCTTCTAACTTCACTACTTACCTGAATCCTTTCTTCAGTCAATATGAACATCAAAAACAACGTCACATTTCACATGCTATATAATTTCCTTGACAAAATGAGGGCACTTTAAAAAAAAAGGACTTACTATTTTTTTTAGGTTTACTGGATAGACTATGAGTTTGTTCATATTCGGTTCTTCCAATTTATTTATTTAGAGATGTTACGTGTAGACTGATAAAAACAAAGAAAACACCTCCTCCAAAAAAGACAGGAAAATATGAATATAAAACATAAATTATCTCTTAAATTGTATCATTACTAAGAAACATCTTTGTGAACCTTGCTATGACTGTTTTTAACTCGAAAGTGATGTATGACTTCACTACCCAAACACTTGCAAAAAGAGGACAATCCCTCTGAATACAGGACACCTGGTAGCCCTGTCTGAGTAAGCAAGTCTTTCTTTGTGCCACATGAGTAACACCAACGGAATTTAACTGAGCTGGACCTTATGACCACTAGCTGTCCGTTTCTTTGCCCATATCCTGGATGATTACCATATTACGTGAGATTGGTAATAAGGAAAAGATTGTGCATAATAAATAAGTTATTATTTTTTAATACGTGTATTGCATTATAATGTCTTGTTGTTTATTGAGTGCTGAGTTACAGTTATTACTACGATAAGCTCGTATCTACGTTATGGTTGTGTTTATTAGTTATAAACGGTTGCGGACATATTGCTATCCTTGCAGTCGGAGTTAGATAATAATCGGTGTACTATATTTATTTAAATGATTTATTTTTTAACCCGATTGGAATTAACTTCTAGTCAATGCGATGCAATTATTTTACGCATATATACTAAGCTTATGTGTGTAAAATTGAAGAACCTGCCTAGTTTTAAGTAACTATGATAAAATTAAATAAATGACGATAAAATATTTATTAATCAAAGAAAATTTAGTTCGTTCTTTGTTAATAGATGTCTATTTGTCATAAAATTAGTATTTAAAGATATATTATTATTATTTTTTTTTATTTAAAATGGTAATAGCTCAAGATATAGTGAGGAGCTTTTTACATTTTATCAATATTTTTATGTACGTTTCAAGTTCATCTCACACCGCGTTGCCCGATTTGGTGGAGTAGTCAAAGTGTGGGAACTAACTACAGCGGAACACGCAAATCGTGCCTGTCCGATCAGTGTCATTGACCACTGTAGTTCTTACTTGTTTGAGGTCAAAATATTACAAAAATAAAACTCTACTGCATGATGATACTTCTGTATAAGTATCGTAAATGAAAATATATAGTTTGGGTAAAAGCAAAAAACTGGTTGGAACAGAGAATGGAGAGATCAGTGTCAATTTATATTTAATTGCATCAGTTAAGGCTTTCAATCTCAGCACTTAAGCTAAGCTTTGCTAAGTTAAACTCAGTTAAACGTTAAGTAAAATCTCTGAGTGCAGCTAATAATTATAAAGAAATGTATGCTGTAAGGCAATTCCGTGATCAGAGCTTGCATTTATTTCTCTTTCATACCTACATACATGAGAACAAATAGGAAACCCATGAACCAAATTAAAATTGCAAAAACAACCAAAATAATATATAAAACATAACGTGAATGTAAAAAATCACTAACTACAGCTTTTTTCACAAACAACTGGAGTACAACCATTGTGAAAAATGTTTCGACCTACAAATTGTCGATTTTGGCAATAAGCCAATATGAAAGTGGGCTGAACTCGAACAAATTGAGTTTTATCGTATCTCGATACTATTGTTTACTTTACATGGTAAACATGCCATATATTAAATAACATATTTAGGTCAATATTTGTAAGTTTTTATCTAAATATCTTATAAATCTAAATATGTAATACTACGTGACTTCTTTTGCGTATCCTACAAATCCTTAAGTTCTATTTTTTTCCCGTTTTCTTAGGAATTTCGAAAAATCATCTCTTAGTGCATGAGCACTAAGAGATGATTTTTCGAATTTTTTTGATTTTTCGAAATTTCGAAAAACTCGCCAAGGATTTTAGGGAAAATTTAGTTTTCTTTGGCCAATACTTTCGTGTGTACGTTAAACCAAACATTTTATATGTATATACATGTCTATGACAAAAAAAAAAGCAAAATAGAATTGCGAAGCGACTACTAAAATAACAATCTTGTCTGATATATGCAGACGTAGATGAGAGGGTGACAGCCACGGACGGAGATCCATAAGATCATATCACTGCAACATTGTTATAAACTGGTTTTACAAGAAAAATAAAATTTTCTTAGAATACACTCAAATTGATGTACAGTATGTAGTATTAAAAAGAGATGTGAACGGCCCTGACTCACGCTAGGCGCTAATTTACAAATTTCACCCGTAATCAACGGCTGTATAAATGGTGATAAAGATTCGCTTAATTTTCACCGAAACGCCCGAATGATACCCAATAGTGTGGGGTACAGCTGGACATAGAGCAGTACTTTTGCTATTACTATTACTTTACTTATTATTACTTTATTTATTACTTTTGATATTGTAAAATATACATCTTTAAAACTTTTTAGAAGACAAGAGTGCTCTAAGACTAGGTTTTTTCACACACTAATATATGTTGGAAAAGCATTTTTTTTAATATATTATCTTCACGCTGTATCCCCCATATAGCAGGGTAGGCAGAGGGAACCTAAGAACCTAGTGTTAAGACACTCCATTCTCCAATTTCCGCCGAATCGAGGCGTGCTGAGTGGCGGAACTCAACGCCGCGCTTTGCCTTGTTACCAAACCCAGGAAATGAAAATACTCAACTTACATTTCCTGGAGTGGGAATCGAACCCACAACCTATCGCGTTTACAGTCGTACTCTTGTGCCTCTGCGCCACGACAGGCGTTAAGAATATTATAGTATAGCTAAAATTTATTAACACTAATATTCAAGGAAAATTCTGTAAACAATTCTGTAATTATTTTAGAAGAGCATCATAATTAGCAGGCTCTACTGGAATTTTAAATCTAAAGTTCATTGAAACCGCCCATCATAAAGCGTTACCGGTCGTTATCAATCAGACGTATTCGGGCATCGTGGACGAATTGTTAATTGCCCGCTAATTTTTTTAACAGGCGGATTTATAGCTGTACCCGGTTTTGTAATATGATCCTACATGTTATGTATCGAAGAAATGAAAGCTTTCCTACGCAAAAAGTAGTTTTAATTGAGACTATGTTGATATAGTACGTTGTATGGTAATTTAAGGCATACAAGAAAAATTTTATTTAATATTTTTTTTTTTTAATTTTTTTTTTTTTAATAAATTTTTGTGTGTATATTTATTTTGTATTTGCTCTACAAATGTAGATTGAGAGCAAGTGGCGTGATAACCTGCGGCTATTCATTGGAAATAAAATAAAAAAATTCAGTTTTAATAATTAAATATTATTTCCAAAAATGAAATGCTTAAATATACGTTTTCTTGACAAAAGTTACTTTATAATAAGCTACTTTATATTTTAACGATAATTACAACAAAATTTCTATTTTTATTATTATCTGTATATTAATACGTGAAGCAAAAACTTTGGTCCCCTTTTTACGAAAATTATGCGGACGGAAGAGCATGAAACTTGGCACACTTATAGTTTATATAGCGAAGGAGTGGCATCTTTGTAAAATAATACAAATGTTACACATACCAAGGTTTGCCATCCATGTTTATATAAAATGACATATACATACGTTCCTAGGACGCGTTGTTAACGCGTCAACGTGGACACTAGTTGAATATTATTCTACTTAGATTATATTTTAATACGTAATCGTGTTTTACTCCTTTATATATAAAACCAGGGTACTATAAGACGGGGTCCATTCCACGCGGCGGGTGGCCGCTACACAATACTGCCTTCGTTCTGTATGATGTATTTCTCATTCATTCGCATAAATTGAATTAACTGGGTGAACGCTAAATTAAATATTGTATGAACGTTTAGAGGGGAAGGGGTGGCCAAATAACAGTTAGTACGCACATAAGATATCAAATATCAAGGTAATAATAACGCCTGTCGTGGCGCAGAGGCACAAGCGTGTGACTGTAAATGCGACAGGTTGTGGGTTCGATTCCCACTCCAGGAAATGTAAAGTTTAGTGTCTTCATTTCCTGGGTTTGGTAACAAGGCAAAGCACGGCGTTGAATTTTGCAACTCTGCACGCAATTCGGCGGAGAGTGGGAAACGGCGTCTTAACACTAGGTTCTCAGGTTCCCACTGCCTACCCTGCTATATGTGGGATACAGCATGAAGCTAAAAAAAATATCAAGGTCGATTAAGTGGAATAACAAAGTATTACTGAATGTAAATTTAAAGCTTTTGTTAGTACATTCTGTTCTTATAGTGTTAAGACATTCTGTTCTCCGCTTCCCGTCCGAATTTGTAACATTGTGTGTCGAGTGAACGAACTCAACGTTGTGCATTGTCTTAAACGTTTATTCAGAAATTACTTTTTATAGTATTGTAAAATTTAAATACGATATCTACATATTGTATAACAGTATGATTATATATATATATATATATATATATATTGTGCAATAGACACATTTTCTACTGCACCATGAGCATAAATTATAAAGGAAAGTATTTATTAAATTTATATAAGTTTCAAATAGATTTAATGCCTGGAGTTATAAAGGTGTAAACAATCATATCAAGAAATCAATATAATTAAATTTATATAGTACACAACATAACAAAACATTAACACTAATCAGATTAGCGCTCTAAGAATTCAACATTCCATCGCGAAGACTTACATACACACAGGTGTACAGAACCTTGTAATATTCCTTCGGTATTTTTATGCAGGGAGCGTTCGAAATTACGAAGAACTGATGATGCTAATGGAAAGAAATGCGTCGCTATGTCTGCTTGTCTGTCCTTGTGCTTATATGGGTATATTAGAAGTTAGATACTTTGTTGAATTTTAATTAACTATTTGTTTTGCTTTTGTTGTGGACAGACAGTGTGGCTGCTAATTTTTAACCTGTTAACCGGGGAATAAACTTTTGTTCAACTCACAGTGTTCGTTTCACAATGGGGACTTTTTTCATAGTTATAAATAAAACTTTTTTAATAGATAAGAATAACGTAGAACATAGTGTGTTCAATTTATTATGATTAATTTTATAATGCATGACGATAAATATCGTCATGCGCATTGCAATATTGCAATAGGCAATAGGCAAGGGTACGACTTATGATCTTGTTATTCTGTGATTTATGCGTAGTTTGTTTTATGTTAAATATATATTTTTTAATTTTGATTTTGATGTGTGTGTGTTAAGTTGTGATAGTAGTCAAGTCTTCTTGACTATATCGATGGTTAAGTACCAATACCTCCTGACTGACTTTTTTAATGAATTCATTTTTTTATTTTTAGCGTTTAAAATGCACTGTTAGCATGTTTTAGTGAAATCTCCTTAATGTATTTTTAGTTGCAACGGCATTATAATATGAAATGTGGAAATATTTCGCAAGTAACAATCGTGTCTAAACGTGTCATTTAAAACGATAAAAATAAAAAATTGAATCTATTAAAAATGTCAGTTATGAGGTATTGGCACTTCACCGTCGATATGAGTATGTTAAAAATGGCAAATCACCTTGCTTACAATATAAATATTATTTTATATATTATTTTACTAATAATTACTCATATGTTAGGTCTTAATTGAGTAATATAATTTAAAATAGATAATTTTATACATACATACATAGCCTCACGCTGTATCCCGCATATATCAGGGTAGGCAGAGGGAACCTAGTGTTAAGACACTCCGTTCCCCACTTTCCGCCGAATTGAGGCATTACATGCTGAGTGGCGGAAATCAACGCCGCGCTTTGCCTTGTTACCAAACCCAGAAAAATTCTGTCGCGTGTTAATAATAGATAATTTTATGATTAGCATTATTTAATGTAGCCTAGCCTTTAGTCATGTGTCATCTTTAGACATGTCATATAAACACATGTTACAGGATAAAAACAAAATGTTTGTCCTTCCTAATAATTGCAATTATTTGTCCTGTTGTGATAACGAGACAGGAATAATTAATTGTTTTGACTCTTCCTTGTAAACACATATACAAATATCAGTTTAGTTTGTTATAGCACTGGGTATTTGTATTAATGTTATTGAACTTTATTTTTTATTAAACTAGTGTCCCCGTGGACGCGTTAACAACGCGTTGTCTTTAGCAATGTCACTTTATATAAACATGGATGTCAAACCATGGGAGTGTGTGTAAAATTTATTTTATTAATTTAATATATGTTTTTATGCATTATTTTAAAAATATATTTTCATTCTGTACTCCTTCGTTATATAAACTATAAGTATCAAGTTTCATTCTCCTCCGTCCACTTAATTATCGTAAAAAGTGATCTAAAGTTTTTCCTTCACGTATTAGTATATAGATTTTTTTTGATATTTTCATTATGACGTATTTTTAAATAATTTGGCGATGTTTTCCGATTGCGAAGATAAAGTATTACTAACGATGGATGAAAAAAGTGAAAAATGGAAAAATATTTTGATTTTTTTTTCAAAATACAGCAGTTCCATGTTATGTTATCTTAGAAACAATTCGTTGCAACTGTAATAGTAATAACGTTAGAAAAAACATATATATGTTAATTTTACGTATAAGATGTACCTGTCTGTTTATCTGTCCACCTAAATCTAACTAAGAGGCGGATTTAAAACAATTATATTAATATATTATAATTTAAATTTACTTTGGTGTTACGCCTATCCTATATAATATCCTAAAGCTTACATTAGTGCTTACAAAAATTAAAGTTATCCTTTTATCGATTTTTTATAAGTTTAGTGTTGCCTTTAAAAATTATATAGTGGCATTACACTATATCCAATCACTCTGCAGAATAGGCAGAGAGAACCACGGAAGATAGAGAGTTTAGACACTCCGTTCTCTTAAGATTTATATTCCCCATATTCCGCCGAATTGAGGCATTGCGTGTGGAGTGGCAGAACTCAAGATAAAAATTATATATTTTTGTCGTATTTTTCTTAGTATGTTTACATTGTAATGTATACGTAAATAAATAAATAAAAAAGAGCGCGTGTTTAAACTAACAACATGGTGTGTCTCGTAGGCGGGAATCTTTATTTACCCCCTAATAGCCGATAACAGCAAGAAATCCATTGTCTTTTCACTCCTTTTATTCGTTTTACATCTTTCCCCTTGTAATTTAGGAGTCGTGCCCCTTTTTTGTATGTCTGTCCGGTTGTTTACTTAGAATATATGGTATGGTAGAAGTGGCATGCTTTGTTTAGTATATTGAATTCTTTTTTTTTAATTATATTTTTGACTGTACGCTTATTATATATTTTTAAGAGGACTGGAGGTGTTTAATCTGATCTCAAATAAATAAAATTTGACATTAGAATGTGTTAGTCAAAACGCAAAGTGTCTTAATAAGCCAAAGCTGCTAAATGTATCAATACGTGTTCTCCCATTCTTTACAGCAAAGTATAAATATATCATACTTTTAATATGAGAACAGAACAAACTCCTGAGCTTAGCCTTAATTTTATAGTGACTTCCCTTTAAAATGCTCGTTAACTTTTATAAAATTTTAGTGTAGGAATGCATTTTTTTTATTAAATTATTGATTTGCGTCACTTTAGATTCTTAGATGCACAACGAAAAAACTAAAACAGTACACACAGTACGCACAACGAACAAACTAACACAGTTATATGGTTTTGCAGAATATATTTTTTTTTTTATACCTAGGCAGGTAATGTCAATCATACATCATGCTCTTTGTGATAGCGATGTTCATATAAAAAGTAACGATAACGCCTTTTTTGTAATTCCTGTTCCGTGGTCTTATCACGGGATTTGTCTAGGGGTCGACTTTTTCTGTCAAAAGTGATTTGTAACATGGTTTGTTGGGTGCCGACAGCTCGTGATGAATCTAGTTAACTTTTTGTATGTTTATATTGATTTTATGTTTATCTTGTTATGGATTGTCATTTTACGATATGTTCTGATGCTCTTCTGTTTACTTTTACTACCTATATTTTATAGTTAAAATAGCTATTTTAAAAGACTGCGTGTTAAAAGTTAATTATTCATAATAACCTCTCCACTTACTTCAAAATTAGTCTGTGTACTGCATTTCTTTTATTTGTTTCTTGCAAGGGAAACACTTTTACGCATTTTCGCCTTCCAATTCAACAAAAAACTTGGTTCTTTTTCCTTGAGAACAATAAACACCTAAGGAACAAAGTATGTGCTAAGGGTTGAAAGCCGTATTGTCATCTAAGGTGTACTTTCAAAGAAATTTCAACTCGTTGCCTCCGCTTGCAAATGTGTAAGGCAAGTATTGTAAGTTTTAATTTTGACAAGAGCTCTTTCAAAAATTATAGAGAATTTCATATTTTCATTATAAAAACTATTTTTAAACACAAAAAATATAACTTAATTTTTTCGGCATCATCCGTATATAATGTTTTAGGCATAGAGACTTCGTTCCCCGATTGTTGTCGTCATTGCGTAGTTGGGAACTACATATCCGACTGCACACAATGGTTGTAGTTAAAATTTTCAGTTGGGAAAACGTTTATATGTAAAATACAGGCGGTCTCGTGGTCCTGATCCTGATTTTAATATAACCTTTTTTACTAAAAATAATCAATGTAAATATTTTTTTTAACTTCACGCTGTAACCCGCATATAGCGGGGTAGGCAGCGGGAACCTGAGAACCTAGTGTTAAGACACTCCATTCTCATTCAACAATTCCGTTCCCCACTTTCCACGGAATTGAGGCATTGCGTGTTGAGTGGCGGAACTCAACGCCGCGCTTTGCCTTATTACCAAACCCAAGAAATGAAAATACTAAATTTTACATTTCCTGGAGTGGGAATCGAACCCACAACCTGTCGCGCTTACAGTCGCACGCTTGTGCCTCTGCGCCACGACAGGTGTTACATATACTGTATATACTGTATGTAAAGAATGACTAAGGTATTTCTAATTCACTAACTCACTGTGCCACTTCACCAAATCGTCATCAACAGTTCACCGACATCATAAAGAATTATAATAGTACTTTTCAGTACAAAATTATAATGCACTTTCATAATAACTTTTATGCGTATTTCATTTTAAGCTTTTAAAGCTTTTAAATAAAATAAAGCATCGCTTCCATTATACTAAATCTCATATTATCTCACTTCCGAGCAGAAACGTAAGGCTTTCAGCGCACAATTTATATTAAGTACTCCTTAGTTACCGAGTTACATGGATTTTAACTGCGCCAAAACTTTCTACTCGCGCCTACAATTCTACAATATTGTTTAGATCATTTGTTTTCCATTGTTTTATAGGAAATAGTATCTTTTTAGTATACGAGTTTCAATACTTTTATATATTAAGAAATATTATATATATTTGTTATTTCTATGTTAACTAGTGTCCCCGTAGACGCGTTAACAACACGTAGTCTTTAGTAATGCATATGTCACTTTGTATAAACGTGGATGTCAAACCATCGTAGTGTGTGTAACATTTATTTTATTAATTTAATACACTTTTTATGCATTATTTAAAAAAAATGCATTCTGTATACTCCTTTATCTATATAAACTATAAGTGTGCCAAATTTCATGCTCCTCCGTCTGCGTCTTTTTAGTAAAATGGGATACAAAGTTTTTGCTTCATGTATTTATATATAGATTAAACTAGATCTAGAACTAATATATGTAAATCCTTCGAGAGTCCAAAATATTTTGATTACCTTTTCCACCTAAGGAATTTAATATTATTTTATTACAATAAAATTTAGATATAGCCTCAAGTGGTAATCATACAATATCACTTTATGTATTTAAATGACTCGCAAATAAAATTGTGATTCGTTTTGGGTAATTTACAAGAAATCATCATGTTCATGTCAATTCTTTGTGACAGGTAGTCTTTTCTTCATCTACTTGAAAAAAATTAAGGTTGTATTTAACTGCTTTCTCTGGCAAAGTTGTATTAAAATGACATATGCGTTAAAAATGTTTTTTTCTTATATTTGGTATTATAGCTTCACGCTTTATCCCGTATAGCAGGAAAGTCAGAGAGAACGCAGTGTCATGACACTCCGTTCGCAAAAATTCAAGATATCGTTTGTTAAGTGACGGAACTTAACGCCGCGCTTTGTCTTGGTATTACGTCAGTACTGATTTAAAGACATCACACCTTGTCTACCCCAACTAGGGAAGCATCTTTATACTTTCCATGTACATAAAATAAGCTGATATACAGATGTAGCATAACTAAGCCATGATAGAGTTAATGAAATAGATATTGAATATAAAATATATCCATAAAACTTGTATTGAGATAGAAACAAACTATATTAAAATACCTTGTTACCCTATTTTTTGTAGTTTTTATATATTTTTTCTACTATAAAATTTACATACAGCCCACACTTTTCTTGTAATCGTCGTTTCGTAATCACGCTCGAATATTTCGAACAAAAAATCTATTAAATTGTCAAAAGCGACGGGATACCGATTTATGTCGTTTAGGATCTGATATCAGAATTTTATTCACGGTGTTCGTTTACATCGATATGGTTTATTGCGACGTGGTCGAGATTTGGGCGGTCATTTTTCAATATTATTAATTTCGTACAATTTATTGGTTTTTAACGTTTCCCGACCGGTTTGGAATGAGGTCGGCGAAAACCCGACGCCGTGGCCTTATTTTTGGTAATAGTGAATTTATTGCTTCAACTTTTACATGTCATAATTATTCTCTCGACGAGCAGATGCGAACTTTTTATGTTTTCAGCGTAACAAATTGCGGTTATTTAGTTATCGGGAGTGGATGATTTATAATGCTTTTCACACCTTATATATATTTTACTTTGTGTTGTTTTTGCCTTACAGCCTGTTATATGTGTAATGGCTCTCTTATAAAACGTTATATAAACGGACATAGTTATTAACGTCTCGCTTTTTAAGTAAACTTGTAAATCACAATTTGATTAATTTGACTCGTTATATAAAACGTACTAATAAATAACAATATAATTATTGTATTACACGTCTAGTGTTAGCGAAGCGAGCGTGTTGTTTTATAAGCATTAAATATGTATGTAATATAATATCGTTTTAATTGGAGTTATCTGTGCCAGGAAAACCTGACAATATTGCAAGGCGAAGCTATTTACGATTGCTACTCGACTCTTTAATTAGTATACAGTAGTAGTTTATTTTGTAAAATCATATTAATAAAGATTTGTATTATGATGTCTTAGTGTTTCGGTTTGTACCTAATAAGTAGCATCGTATGTTAAAATTACTCAAGCTGTCTTTCCCATTTATGTTTTCATCAATCGTTGAAATACCGTGAATAAGCTTTAAGCAGATAAGCTCACTGACAGAACTGGACACTGGAATGCGAGTAAGCCTGATTGAATAAGTTAAAATATAAATATTATATTGACCTTTTATCACATTTATCATATGCCTCGTGGATTGTCTCAGACTGTCTTTATGCAACTCCTTCAGGGAGAAAGCCTAGTGAAATGATCACTCCGTTCTCCGTTCACATGTCTACATTATGATAACAATAACATTTTAAATATATTTATTCCCCAAAGTGATATTCGAACCCACTGCCATTGCACTCCACTTCACTGCCACGGCGTCGTCTCTCAGAATTTTACTTATCTATATATTTCTATAGCCAAAAGAACAGAATGATCTATGACCGTGCATAATGTAACTTTCGTTTCACATAAAGAACTCATTGTAATGAAGTTTAAAAGAGATGTTAAGCTTATAAGATGCGTGAGATTCGCTTTTCCTTCCGCGGCGGTCCCTTTGCCCGCCAAATCGGGAGTGCACAAACCATATCTAACTAATCGTAGCATAAAGTTCACAGTCAAGTAAAACATAGCATGGAAGTACACTTTTGTGCACGTAATCCGACATGTTAGGCGCATTTTGTCCACCCATTTTAGGTTATCGTGTGATCGCGCACGGCATTGAACTTGGACCGCCTTTCGGCCAGCCTTTGATGTGATTTGCGGTGTGCTTTTTTAATATAGCTGTCATCTCCTGTCACGGATTACTCTTGATTGTACGGGTGTTCGGTTGTTTTAGCGATGTATTTATGTGGTACTGGTTCAATGACACGGCAATTTGAAATTGTATTTTCAACCAAATTTATGTATTAAATACAAATAGATGTATTCATTTTAAGTTTCTGTTATGAGCATAATTTATTTAAATTCGTTGCAGTCATTTTTAAAATGATTAAGGTTATTGCTTATTCATTCTAGTGGTTTGGCTGGATTTGAAATTGTCACAAAGTTATGACTATTGAGAATTTGTAAACGGTGAATATTCAATTTTGTTTTTAATTTCTTTCAAAAGTGGTGATTCTTATTCATATAAATATAAATAAATTATAAAAAACATAAATAATTTTTTATTATATTTTGTAAACCTTGGATAACTTTTCCATTTCCAACATTTTATATATATAACTGATATTCCTCGAAATTATGGTATTGGTTCCAGTCATTACCATGAAGTTCTTATAGGTACCCTAAATGCGCCGCAGCGCTAAATACAGCTTTTTATTGCTATTGTTTTTATTTCAATGACGATTGCAGATAAAAAATGCCTCAAAATTATAATTCAATTTTTTTTAATTCACATGATTTTTTTGTATTAAACTTAAATCTTTACTGTTGCTGTAATATACCCGTAAGAAACGTAACATTACTTCTAACAAAAAGCACCGACTGTTCACGCACCGTCTGTCAAATCACGCCTGTGTGAAATGTCATTTTTTACTAAAATAATATTCGCGAGTGCGTCGACCCCCCGATCTGAGTTCACGACCGTTACGCCACTTTAACGAAAAAATTGAAATACCCTACTTGAAATGAGTCGCGGTACGTTTGTTGTTCAAATATACGTTATATATTTGAAATTGATCGACAGTTTCGACTGATCGAGTTTTAGGCTTGGATTACAAAACGTCATAACAAATATTTGTATTTTTTTTATAATTTTTTTAACTTCATGCTGTATCCCGCATATAGCAGGGTAGGCAGAGGCAATCTGCCAACCTAGTGTTATGACACTCCGTTCCTTTATTTGCTGCTTTTTTTTTATACTTACCTGTTTTTTTGTTACGAAATTTTAAAGACAATTAAAACTCTTCTAAATATATAAAGTCGTTTTGAAATATACACGGTATGATTAATTATGGTTGCGGTACATTTAGGTTTTTATTTTTGTACATGTATTTTTTACTCCTTTGGTATAAGAAACATAAAAGTATTTCCTGACCGTGTTACCCATTTGCTTACTAAAACATTTTAAAACAATGCCGTTCTTATTTAGTCTAAAATTAATAAACTGTCGGTCAACATGATTAATATTGTTAAGAAATTCATTGTTTACTCCACATGCAGTTCCACTTAGAGGTATTAAATGCATCATTTGATTTACTCATTCGCATCCAGGAATTTGAACAAAACACAAGTTAGCTGTCGACACCCTTTGTTGTTTCTTTGTGTTGTATAATACATAGCTTCTTGCAAGTGTTTAGGACTCCGCCGTCGAGTCGTCGCCGCGACGGCGCCGGCGCAGCTCATGCAATATTAATGATCGCTTGACGCCTATTAGCCTGATAATTAAATACCTAGCAAAAGGAAAAAATCACGTTTCCACAGATTTAGATGAAAAACTAATAACCAATTTATAATCAGTTCAATGCAATAAAATGTATTAGAACGATATACAATAGTCACTAGACAAAAACTGGTCGTCTAACTAAATATTCGCACTAGGCAAGATGTTATCACAGTTATAACAGCTAAAGCCTTTCTAACTTTTTATTCATAGCTGAGGAAAGCTTCATTATCACTCGTAATACTATCAAGTACTTGTAAAATGTAGGTTTTTATAGAAATAGATTGAGTCTATATTAATTTTTCATAAGCTTATATACATAAAAAGTTGATGTATCCTTGACGATATCATTCATATGTAATGTGTACGGAACCACTAGAATTTATCAATAGAGTCGGTTGTAGCGGCGCGTGCCTGCTGAATATTAAATAAATAAATAATTAATGACTGGCGTCGCACCATCGTTGTGCGTGTCTATACTGCGACGTATCCTAACAAATACCTGGTTTGCAAAATATAGATATGGTGCTGATTTAATTTTACGTGCCTTTGGTAATTTTTTACTAAAATCGATGTGGACTGGATGTGTAGTTTCGATTTCTTCATACTAGGAGTTAATTTTTATATTAAAACTAGATACTTAGCGTTATATTATGTGCAATTTACACAAAATTCTTATAATTTGTAGCCTATGGGTTATTTTGATGTTTAGGTTATATAAAGGTAAATTTTTGCCTAGACATATTTACGTGAAAGAGTAACCATCATGCATCTATCCTCACAAACTCTCCCATTCGTTATATTAGTACTTCATTCGTTCAGATCGATTAATTAATGTTAACATTAAGTAGTGTTAGGCTCTGCTTCCCCATAAACACTATCTTTTAATAGGCAAGAATAAAATAAAAACAATAAAAATATTTTAAATTCAAATGTTATATTTTCTTAGCATTTTTACTTCGTGGCGCAGAGGTGTTGAGTTCCATCATTCAGCACGCAATGCCTCAATTCGGCGGAAAGTAGGAAACAAAGTGTCTTAACACTAGGTTCCTACTCTTCTCTGCCTACTTAAATGCGGAATGCAGCGTGAAGCTAAAAAAAAAATTACATTTAGATCCATTTAGTGTTAAATAGATGACCAAACATGATTCTATATAGTTGTTGAACTGTAAACTTGAATTATATAATTGTGATTAATACAAGGCGATGCAGTGGCGCAAATGGGATTTGCCTTACTGAAAATAGTTGCTTTAGTAGTTGTAATCTATGGTAGGTGGAAATATCACCTGAAACAATACTTATGTTTTCTATCTTATTTCGTTAGGTTACATAAACCATTCAATTACACTCAAAATATACCGTGTTTCTTGAGCGAAAAATGACAAAAAAAAATACTTGTCGTGAGGTTCTTTTTTTGTGAGGGATTTCTGGGTTTACGGGTACCCGACCGAATGGGGACTCGAACGGATTATATGGGATTGCTTAATAGGAATATGTAGGCTGGCTATCTATCCACTAATACCTTACGAAGCTCTTTCTCAACCTCCACAAGCCATCCACGAGCCATGAGAACTGTCCTAATTTTTTAAGAAACACAAAATTATATCAAAAAAAGTATATATGTATTTATAACTTATGTAATTCCCGATTTGTTAATATTTATTTATTCTGATTCCTAGATGCCTAGACATGCAGAATGCACTAAAGGGTTGTCTCGGAACGTGTTTCCATGAAGATTGTTGCTGGTTTTCTTTCTATTGCTTTTGAATTTTGTATGACTGTCGTTTTTTTTAGATGTATGTATTATTTATATAATAACTAAATATATTATATTAAACAACTACCTATGAAAAAAGAATATTACGAAAAAAAAATTTAATATCTAATAAAAAATTCTTACGCAGATGAACAATATGGAAAAAAGAATTGCTTACATTGTGGCAATATGTAATACATAAATTAAACATGGTGGTATTTAAATACATTTTCTATAGCAAAAATGACACTGCAGAATTTTTACAATACTTACAAAACATCTGTATCAGCCCTATGTTAATGTGATAATGTCACACGGAATGGCAGATCTCATTATTATCTCAGTAAAGCAATCACTTAATTACGTTGGTATGTATCTAAGAATTTATTGCATCTAACATTTTTATTAAAACGATTATATCTTGGCGTGGGATTATATTCTATCTGCTAAGTTGACAGTCTCGTTGATACTAGTATTGATTGGAAATACAAAGTTTTATTACAGTTGTGTCTAAGCTAGGAAAAAAAAAACTAAAAATATTCATACAGGGACATCAAAAATAGTACAGTAAATTCCCTCAAAGAAAACAATTACGATTTTTTTCTCTAAAAGGTTGGCAGATCTCTAAAGAGGTTGCCAGAATAACCGTTCTTAGGTCAATCTGTTCGTCAGAGTCCGTTACGGGCCTCTTTCTCACGCCTTTTACAATGCCAATAGAATTTAGCATCTTATATACATTTCAAAACAAATGTAAGAAACAAGTGATATATTATGAGCCCATTGTGAAACCGAAATGAGGAATTGTTAGTATGGTGGTATATCAGCATTTAACGCGATAGTACCAAAGTACGAAAGGTCGAATGGATCTAAATTTAAATGTATAGTAAAATAGATATATTTCTAAATGCTATATTAGCATAATAACCTTCCTTGTTGTTGGAAATGTGTAAATGTTCCCGCGTGAAGTAAAACAATGATAAATGTTTAAGTTAGGTAATGTAACTTTCAAGTAGAGCCTCCAACTATATTTGTATGAAGAATTACAGGACCTTTGAAAGTATTAATTTAGTCCAAATTACGTGTACTTGGAGAGATATTAAGTAAAAAGCTTTAAACTTATTTATAAATTAACTCGATAGTTAATTTTTTAATAAAAACTGCCATTTAATATTCGATAATATTAAATGGCAGTTTTTATTAAAACATAAATTAAAGGAACATCTCTTGTGGATGAAAATATTTTTTCTTTTAACTTCACACTTTATCCCACAAATAGCAGAGTAGGCAAATGAAACTTGAGAACCTAGTGTTAAGACACTCTGTTCTCTTTTTAACATTTTCGTTGCCCACTTTCCGTCGGATTGAGGCATTGCGTGCTGAGTGTAGGAATTATTTTGTGCTTTTTGTTTAATTTTCTATATGCCTAATAAAAGTATGACAAGATATTAAGTGCAGGAACAAGAATTATGACGAATTATTTTAGGGTATTACAATGTTAGACATTTTTTATGAGTTCTGGTTAGATTGTCATGACGTATTCATATAATACATTATTATAATGTGGACTTACACAATATACTGTATCACCTTTATTCATGCAAAAGGAAAAAGTTATTATTATGAATAAAATAATTTATATTTAACTTAATAAATCCTTATACGATGACATTTGTGCTTTAAATATTATATTTATTATTTTTATATAAAATAAATAAATATTTTATATAGCTTATTAAAGAAACACCATTGATTTACTGTTAGTTAAAAAATGAGATAGCTTCACGCTGTATCCCACATATAGCAGGGTAAGCAGAGGGAACCTTGTGTTAAGACACTCCGTTCCCCACTTTCCGCCGAATTGTGGCATTGCGTGCTGAGTGGCGGAACTCAACGCCACGCTTTAACCTTATTACCAAACCCAGGAAATGAAAAATTCCATTTCCTGGACTGGGAATCGAACACACAACCTGTCGCATTTACAGTAGCACGCTTGTGTCTCTGTACCACGACAGGCGTTAAAAAAATGAGTGATAATTCACTAACTTCTCTCTTTCTAAATGCAAAATGTGGAGAATTCACTAAATCAAAGTTCTAACACGACACAAAGAAGCTTTTACGGGCGTATATTGTAATTAATGCGAGACCGTGGCCTTCGTTGGCGCCTGGAGTGAAGCACCCTGGTGATTGAACAAGGTCGATCGGTGACGCGGCAGTTTCATACCACTGAACCATATTTTATGAGCTGCTTATTTTAGTTATATTCGAGGTAATATTATTTTTAGGTAACTACAATCTAGTATTAGTAGGATTGAAGCCATTGCGGCGCAGAGTGGCGGGTCGATTCCCTGAAGATAGATTGTTTTAAATTTATTTTTATTTCTTAGCTCTTTTCTCGCTTGAGTTTTCTACTTTTAACAATTATTTTTTTATGTAAAAAGGTTATATCTCCATTGTTTTTGTAACATAGTAAAGTTCTAATACTTATATTTATTTAATGACTCGATGAAAAGTATATACTACGTACAAAAGAGTTTTTGGTAAATAACTATTGATTTATAAATTATTACTGAATATTTATCGTTATATTAGGGCCCTATTACACAATCTTTATAAAATGTAGTCTGTGTTATTCTGATGCACTAGCTTCTTTACCATATAGGCTTACATGAATACGTTCAGTAGTTTTTGCGCCTAAAAGAAACAAACATCTTCAGTAACTTTCACATTTATAATAATAGAAGGATATTTTTTAAACAAAAAAAACAGTAAAAATTTCTTAAATTAATACTTTGTTTATTCAATACAAAAGGGCCATACAGATTCAACTAAGTATCGATTGAACCTGCAATAAACACTTTATAAAAATATTTCCCTTCAATCGTCAATCTTTCAGAGATATCATCATACAAATTACCTTCACTTTTGTCCTGTAAACATAGACAAATGAGTCCTTTAAGTAATTTTATCGCTTCTGCATTGTGTCCCAGTGATAAATGATAACTGTCAATGCGTTTATACGAAATTTAAATGGCTTTTGATATTTTGATACTATTTAAATATTATATAAATTACCTTCGTAGCGTATTAGGACAGCTTCTGTCTATAAACGCGGTTTTAGGTTCGATTCCAACTCCGGGGAATGTTTATGTTTTAATTATTTTAATTTCTTTGTTATGTCAAAACAAAGCGCAGCATTGTACTCTATTCGTACAATGTTTCAATTTCTAATGGAAAATGACTACCAGAGTGTTTTGACACTGGGTAGCCTGCTATATGAGAAAAAGCGTGAAACTATTTTTGTCCCATTAAATATTTAATGACTTCGTGTTTTTCATATATCATTCGCCATTGTGTATCAAATTGCATTAAATTAGGTCATGACCCGTTTAACGAAGCATCAAATTTCGAAATTTAATATCAAAATCCATAATATAAAACTGAGAGAAGGAAGAATAATAACTACCGAGCACTGACAACATAATAGTATCCTTTCCCGATCAGGGTTGCAATAAATTATATGAATATTAAAAGTTTATGATAAACACCTTTACATGTAGTCTTCAATTTGGTAATTATAACATAAAGTTGAGATAAATTGCCTCGATAACGCCCAATAAATACCAGTAAATCGTTTAATTGTCAATAAGAATCCATGTTGCATCCAGACTTTTTCACCATAAGAGGTGTCAGCCGGAATGCTCGATGACAGCTCCAAATAGGGCTTTATCGCTATCAGTACACGTAATTGGCTCCGAACCGGTGACCGCAGAGATCGAAATACGGTATCTATAATAAAAAGGTAAAAAACGATTAAAGGCAATACTACTTTAGAAGAAACAAAACCTGGCTTGCGATTCTCGTTTAGAACCTTATATGAAATGGTCAGTCATTAGTCATTTGCTCTTTCACTCGTATGTAAAAATAGAAGAGATAAAGGGAGATAGAATATAATAGGTATTGTAGAAAGCCCTAATAAAGGCATAAATATGAGTTGTGGTATGTAATCACTGCAACAGAAGCTAATTGACCAAATGTAGTTGCGCGGGCGCCGGTGTCTATAAATTAATATCGACGGGCGGACATAAATAGAATGCTTTTTCTAACAGTTTTTATGTTAACCTCCAAATGTAATTAGAATTTACTTATATATATATATTTATCTCAGTACATTATCTATATATAAAAACGTAAAGCAAAATCGTTGGATCCCTTTTTGCGAAAATTACGCGAACGGAGGAGCATGAAATTTGGCACACTTATAGTTTATATAGAGAAGGAGTGCAGAATGCTAATATTTTTTTAAACAATGCATAATTGTATTAAATTAATAAAATAGATGTTACACTAGTGTGTAACATGAAGTGATTATTTTAATTTTTTCACTGTGGTAAAACATGGTGCGTCGTTAAGTTCCGACACTCAACATGCGATATCTTAAATGTGGGCGAAAAAAAGAGGACGGAGTATCTTGACTTAGTATGAGTATCTCTGCCTATCCTGCATGTCAGAAAAGCCTTGAAGCTTTTTTTTTTTCTTTTAGCTCCACGCTGTATCCCGCACATAGCAGGGCAGGTAAAGGAAACCTGAAGACCATAGTAGTCCATGGTTTGACATTTATTCACATTTATATAAAGTGACATATACATACATTGCTAAAGACAACGCGTTGTTAACGCGTCACCGGGGCTACTAGTAAATGTTTATTGTTTTAAGTATAGTGAATAATTCTATTTCTGAAAACTGAGCTTTTCCCTTTATTTTATCCGACCACAAATTATAATTTAACAGCTTAGGAATCTTCGCCGTTTTAAATTACCCCAAGTAATAAAAGATCTCTGGAGTGTCAACAAGGGCAGTAAAATTCACAATCCACATAATAAAGTGCTATTCTTAACACTATTTGTAGTTTACAACAACGCATTAGTTTCTCATAATCTCATATTCTTTAATTTTAGATGTATGATTATTTCAAATAAATTATGAAACGTTTCAACACATTCTGTATTGTCGTACTTTAATGACTAGATATGCGTTTAGTAATCTTTATTTAATGACCATGAAGCTTCATTATTAAAAAAACGGAGTATTTTAACAGTAGGTTCTCAGGTTCCTTTTACTTGCCCTGCTATGTGCGGGATAAAAAGTTTCAAGGCTTTTCTGACATGCAGGATAGGCAGAGAGAACCAAGTCAAGATACTCCGTCCTCTTTTGTTCGCCCACTTTTACCACAGTGAAAAAATTAAAATAATCACTTTCTCGAGCTGGAATCCAACCCACTAATACTATCTATTTAGATATGATGGCGATTTACATTTTTTTTTTATTTTCCTTTTTTTTTAACTTCACGCTGTATTCCACATATAGCAGGGTAGGCAAATAAACCTGAGAACCTAATGTTAAGACACTCGGTTACCCACTTTCCGCAGAATTGAGGCATTGCATGCATGAGTGGCGGAACTCAACGCCGTGCTTTGCCTTGTTACCAAACTCATGAAATGAAAATGCTAAACTAAAAAGCGATTAAAATAATTTATTCATTTAACGAAAATATTAAAATTTTACCTTGACACACCGAAAGCTTAATCTTCTGAAGTGGCGCCAACGCCCAACACTCACTTATTTAATATATACATATATTTTTTAATGATTATATGATCAACGTCTCATTAGTGTCTATTGACGTTTCTCTAATTTATCAAACGCCGACGTTACGCAATTCAATCAAGTTTTTTCTGGTTTAAAACTAATGAAATTTTTCGTTTTTGACTACTTATGATAAACATGTAGAGGAGTAAAATTTAGATAGGAGTTAATTTTTTTTTTTTAGTTTCACGCTGTATCCCGCAGGGTAGGAAGAGATAAACCTAGTGTGAAGACACTCCGTTTTCTTTCAACCGTTCCCCACTTTCCGCCGGATTGAGGCATTGCGTGCTGAGTGGCAGAACTCAACGCCGCGCTTTGCCTTGTTACCAGACCAAGGATAAATGAAATTACTAAACTTTTCATTTCCTTGAGTGGGAATCGAACTCACAACCTGTCGCGTTACAGTCACACGCTGTAATTTAAATGACACACAACTTAACTTGAAGATAAAGTAAACAACAGTAAATGACTGCACTCTCCGTTTTCAGCTTATCTAATATTTTTTTATATACTTATATAAAACCTTATTAAATCGTGTTCCTTATAAAAAAAACACGATATAACTCAACATGATGTAAGTAGTGATGTCAGTCTTAGATCATCATCTCGATCAAAAAAATAAAGAAAAATATGTTCATTATAACTAATCACGATTAATCTAATAACCAATTTACAAGTTGCAACAAAAGATTTTTTTAATACAAGTCTATACGAGTACATTAAAGTTATTATCTCACTAGTTATCATTGTATGGCCAAGTATTAGATTATTTTTTAATATGATTTAATATTTTTAATATCCATATATATATATATATATATATTCCCATTCCAGTAAATACTAAATTGTAAAATTTAGTATTTTCATTTCTTGGGTTTGGTAACAAGACAAAGCGCGGCGTTGAGTTCCGCCACTCAACACGCAATGCCTCAATTCGGCGGAAAGTGGGGAACGGAATTGTTGAAAGAGAATGGAGTATCTTGACACTAGGTTCTCTGGTTCTCTCTGCCTACCCTGCTATATGCGGGTTACAGCGTGAAGTTAAAAAAAAAAATGAAAAATATTTTAGTAGTGTACTATACAAAAGAATAATTTCTTAGTGTAGAATAGACTGTTTAAATTTTGACTAAGCATTTGAGTAGCTACTATACCATACCATAACATGTATTATTTTGTTAACAACCTTTATGACTTATTTGCAATACGAACGTTAACAAAATCGTAATACTCTAAGAATCTAAATAAAATAAGCTACTTCAGTTTAAGTACAACATTATACTTACACAAACGAATCCTATAATGCCGCTACAAATTAAATATTTCTTACAAGTAACAGTAATTAAATTTTAATAGAATTAAGCAATACATTAACATTTAGCAAGGTCTAAGCCTTTCAGGTCGCACAAAGCTTTTCAAAAGCTAACTTTGTATGTGGTTTCCACCGTTCACGCTCATAATGGTATTGTTAAAATGTATTTATTGCAGCTTACCGACGGCGTGATTGTTAGTAATATTAGTATAAAATAATGTTTTTGTTTGTCATATTTGTATAGGCCTGTCGTGGCGTAGTACACAAATATGCGACAGTAAGCGCGATAGGTTCTGGGTTCAATTCTCAATCCAGGAGATGAAAATATTAAATAATATTAAGTATTTTCATTTCTTCGCTCTGGTATCAAGGTAAAGGGCGGCGTTGAGTTCGACTTAGCACGCAATTCCTCAATTTGACGGAA
Organism: Philaethria dido; assembly: GCA_033558755.1. Classification (NCBI taxonomy): domain Eukaryota; kingdom Metazoa; phylum Arthropoda; class Insecta; order Lepidoptera; family Nymphalidae; genus Philaethria; species Philaethria dido. The sequence continues at coordinate 162,432 of JAKGSA010000203.1, read as the reverse complement.
TGTGGGGAACGGAAATGTTGATATACGACGGAGTGAAGTGTCTGACACTCTGCCTACCCTGCTTTGTGGGATATAGCGTAAAACTAAAAAAATATATTTGTATAGATTGATTAAAACTCACATTGGATGAGAACTTGCAGACAAACCACTGTTTTACGCATTATATATAGTATATTGTTAAATATATTCTAGTAAAAAACTTGGTGTAACATTGATATTTTTCCTGTGTTTTGCTTCGGTTATTGCTCTATTAATATGTGAAGGAAGATTCTTATTTATGAAAGTTCAGCAGATGGAGGAATGTGTATTTTGGAACAGCTAAAATTTTATTGTAGAAAAACCAAGATTTTTAAATAATAATACATTGGAAATATATTAAAATAATAAATTGAATGTTCATACATTACCATATCTTTGATATAAACTTTTCTGTAAAGCAACTTACACGCTGCTCAGGCAATGAGTACTTAACGTGTGAACTTCTCTACTATTTCATTTTCAATATACGATATCTCTATATACAGTAAACATGTTAAAAGAACTAAAATTGTTCATCAAAGGTCGTGTAACGTAACATAATAATGATGCGTAGGCGCCGAGTAGTGACCGACGGTAGTCCATCAAGTAATATTGCAACATTCTGTACTTGAGTGGATTATACTGCATACTTCATATGTGTAGATATATTAGATGGGTTGGATATCTTCTATCGTTTGTATCGATTATCATAAATATTGTTTTAAGTATAGATTATATTATTATAGCTTATATTTTATTTATTTGAAAGTATCTTGACGTAGTTGAGACGTATCTATCTAGTTGTCTTATTTCACTTAGCGTTACCAGATTCGGTTAGATAAAGAACTATGTTAGAATGCCCTGCGTGTCGTTTACTTAAATGTTATAAGATTCTGAACTCTGTAAGAAACTCATAACACTATGTATTTAGTCATAAGTCTAGTTCTATCCCGCATATAGCAGGGTAGGCAGAGGGAACCTAGTGTAAAGACACTCTGTTCCCTACTTTCCGCCGAATGCCTTAATTGCGTGCTGAGTGGCAGAACTCAACGCCGCACCTTAATACAAAAATGTAATAATTAGAAAAAAAAATAAACTTGTGTCCGTAGTGAGTACAAAGATAAAAAGTAAAATGCTTTACCGTCATAAGACATCGAATAATAAGTGGATAATGGAGTCTTCATTTTTACCTTTACTTCTAGCTTCCTCTGCCTGCATGGACATAAAAAGTATATATATATTTAAATATATGGAATTGTCTGTAAGCTTACTTAAAGGATGCAAAAATGACCGACCTCTTTACACTAATTTAGGTTTTCTGGAACACTGACATAAAACCTCAGGCTAAAAGTTGCAATCTCTTTAATAACACTGGTAGTAAAAAAGAACTTACTCGACATGACATGAAAAGGATCGAGTCTTTTCGAAAATATCTTAAAATGTTGTATTAAAAATGGAAATAGTATGTCATTTTATTCTCTTTTTTATAGTTTTCTTGGTTTTAATAAAATTTTGATAGTGAGTTACAAAAAAAATTGGATCAATATGAATGTAATATGTGTGTTTAAGTAAATTCCACAATATTTTGAGTCCAAGACGTCATCGTTCAAGTTTTGTTATAGTTGATTATAATTATCTAAATAATTTAAAGGTTTCATTATGAAGAAGTTGGATGGCTTCTGACTGTAAACTGTAAACGTGAATGGTAGGTTCGATTCCTTCATGTGGTAATGATGTCAAATGAAATGATTTTTATGTCGCAGCTTTGGGACTCGTAATATAAAGCGCGACATATACTCGTAATTCCGCCACGAGGCAACGTCTAGAAGTTGAGAACGGAGTGTCTTGACACTATGTTGAAATTATCACTTTCAAATATCTATCCTTAACGTATAAAAATATACATAACAATAAAAATAACTAACAAGTCTTGCACATATGAGCTATAAATTATTTCGTTACCTGTATCAGGTAGGTGTGGGCGAGGTGTAGTGACCCGTGTCTCATGTGAGCTACAACTAACTGCGTTTGGCCTGTTTTTTTATAAATTAAATATATTTTTTACATTATTTCTATTGAAATTACATTTTAAAATGTCTATCGAAATCACAAAATTGAATAAATTAATGATTTGTCTTGTTTTATAGTATTAAAAATTAATTAACGATATTTCGTCAACTTCCTTTTAAATAAACAGATTTGGGGATCGAATAGAAAATAGATTATGTATCAAATATCAATTGCTGCGGCCTTTTCAATTATTAATAAAAAAATTTAAATATTTTATTTCAAAATTTTACTATTTCCGCTAAATAGAATTGTCCATTTTTTTTCAAACAAAATTTAATTGTCTTATTGCGTTATTTATAACTATTTTAATAATTAATTGTACTTTACCAAGCGAATCCAGGGCCTACTAGTGTGCTATATAAACATCCAAAGATATTTCCATACTAAGTAACCTCTAAGTCGTAAAGTGTGGGCGCGGAGTAGTGACCGATGATCATCGTGACTTGTAAACACTGTTGTTTTGTTATAATGTTTGTACTCATTATGTTATGTGAAGTCTAAAATTGTTATAATTTATGTCATAATAATGAAAGTTCCGTTCAGTTCTTTAAATATGGCACTAAGGAAAGTTCACCCAATCTTAGAGAAAAATTAATTATACATATTTACATATAGACATCTAATGTTTACGTTTTGAAGGAATTCTGCTCTTTAATACGCAAAAACATCCCATCCCATCCCAAAAACTATTCTGGTATAGTTTAAATTACGATTCGGGCACTTATTTCTATAATATTTTCATTTCTCAACATTCTTTCGTCTCTACCATGAACAAAAACTTGGCATGACCATCGTTAAGTTCAATCTTATATTTAGGTTGTCGCTACCTTGCATAAATGTGATTCGTCGATAATAACAATAATTCATATAAAATTTGCAATAATAAGTCCGTACAAAACGTGAGTAGGTTGATAAATCGATTAGCATATAAATTTATTTATTTATTAGTTGACATTATAATTGCGTTATTTATAGGTTGATACTGAATGGCAAAAAGTCTGGCAAATTACACTTTTTGGTGGTAAAGTATTCAAATCATATAAAAACAAAATAGACAAATTTTAAACGGATTAATCGCATATATTGTAGTCACAAATAGACCACGGACTATTGTAAGGTGTTCGAAACGTCGTTTTTCCAAAAATAAATTTCAAAATACCAAAGTACATGCGATCAATCCGGTTAAAACTGTTTCATTTAATATATGTAAACATCGAACATCAAAGATTTTTTTGTTTACGCTGTATCCCGCATATAGCAGGGTAGGCAGAGGGAACCTGAGACCCTAGTGTTAAGACACTCCGTTTCCCACTTTCCGCTGAATTGACGAATTGCGTGCCGAGTGGCGGAACTCAACGCCGCGCTTTGCCTTGTTACCAAGCCTAGGAAATAAAAATACTAAACTTTTACATTTCCTGAAGTGGGAATCGAACCCACAACCTGTCGCGTTTACAGTCGCACGCTTGTGCCTTTGCTCCACGACAGGCGTCAATCGTCAAAAAATCAAAGATCTCATTAAAATTGTATAAGTAAATAAACGCTCGCTCCAGTTCTTGTCATCACTGACTGCACAATTGACTTTATTAACTACCCAAAATAATGATCCGATACCAAAATAATTTTGCTCTTATTCGGAAGATTTATGTTTATTTTTTGCACTTTTTACGATCGGTGTTCCTTTTGTAATGTATCTGGCAATGACCTCTTGAATTTTGCACACCACCCGAAGTTCGACTGAAGTAACATTTACTTCCCACCTAGCATTTGATTTATATTGGTTATCGAATGTTGTTACCATATAATTATGGTTGCACTAATTTATCTATTTTTTTGTTTCAGGTGAGTCATACGAACATGGCAGACTTAGCTAAGGCTTAGAGGAAAGTATGCCAGGTAACCTGTGGTGTTTTGGGAGACCAATTTTACACAGGGATTTCTTTAACTAACTCGTAGTGTTTTAATAAAATTGAAATACACTGGGCCTTGGTTAAGTAGAGGGAAGAGCTCAAACATTTTAAGAGGCCCCTTTACGCGTGCATCGCGAGTCGCAAGCACTACAGTGAGCTTCTCTCTCTGCAACGCGATGCATCAGCTCGCTCAGCGAATGCATAGGTTGATAAGAACTTTCTTCTTGTAACAAATTAAAGGCATTAACTAGCAATCAAAAAAGGCGTCAGTTAGAATTCTACAATTTCTTTATACTTTTTTACATAATATTCGTAATCAAAGATAACATTTCCTTTCTAATTGGTAATATTTAATGTACTTCATTTAAAAACTTGAATATAGTATTTCAAAGATACTCTTACATATTACAAAAATACTCTTTGTCGTCAATAGAACTACCATTATATTTGTATTAGGTTAAGATAAACAAGGATTACAGAGGCCCATAGATAATTTTTAAATTACCATTAAAAACTACTAATCGTGACCTAAAATTCGTTACAACACAGCAATTAAGGCATAAAAATAAACCAGTTTTATAAAGGTTTCGCCCGTTTTCTCGACTGAGTCAGCTGAGTCCGGGTGGGCGCGACCTTGCTGGCGGGTGATTAGCGACGCATTAACTCCTTTTGTCACAATATATCGTTATTTAAAACTAAATTTGTACTGCACGAAAAAATTAAACTAATTATATTCAATTTATGGTTTAAAAATGGTAATTTAGTTTTTTCAATTTCGTGTAGTTTGAGTTATAGATATATTTTATGGTAGTATAAATTAGTTTTTGTTCAAGAGCATGTCATTCGTCTATTCAACGAACAAAATAACCTGTAAGAGGCTTCTTCAATCGAATTTTATTCGGAGAAAAGTATTGTTGGTCTGTTAAGATATAATAGGCGTAAGGTTTTGTAATTTAACATGCAATTTTACTGTATAAAGAAAAATGGTAAACGGAGTGTTATCTTATTATATCTACTCTAGAAAATAAGGGAGATTTACCATATAATATATATTTTAGACCATATAATATATAGTCTTGCTTATGCTGTAGGTTTCCATTTGATTTTGAATGTAACAATATCTGTGCCTTGTAGTCTTAAATAGAAAGTATGATAAGATAATACTAAAATATCAAAATTATATCTATTAACTTTTATTTAATGCAATGTACACAGATAAACTGTCTTTAACATAGGCATTAAATATCCAAAGCCAGTGTACGTTCTACATAGCGCATAGTATTTTATGATATCTGCACTTACGCTAGATTTCAAAGATAAAGGGCCGAGCCGTGTTTGAGAGTATAATTAGTACTTACACAAAACAACCGACATCAAACAGCGCGAGCATTAGGATAAAATTGAACGCTTAACGGCCTATTCTGCGGTGTTCTCGATGCGTCCACCGTTCTATAAATCCATTGTTTTATGTTACACTTTACTAAGCAAAAAGTAATATGGCGCCAACGCGACTTTTATGTTCGAAGGATAGATTCTTAAACGAAAATTTCCTAATACCGTTTATGCATACTTAAACTATAAATAATAATTTTTGTTAGATCACTTTAGAAAGAGATTATTACAGGACAGACGCCGTCACGTGCCAGAGGATTTGTCACTGGCTTTCACTTTTCTTTTAGATCGCGAGGAGGGTCGTTGACACGCTATTAGTCGTGAACTCGACGGAATGCTCTCCACGTTTTAACTGCCTAATACGCTATAAATCCATTTGTTATTGCTGGGTGTCCGCGGCTCGAATTAGAGGCCTGGCGATGACCGCCCGGCATCTCATTCATGCGACGGACGGTAGAAATGAACGAGAAATAAAACACGCGCCGCCGCCGTTTCCGTTATTCTAAATTTACGACCACATATCATAAGGTCTAGACGATCGTTACGTCGACTGAGAATACACCCTCGCGTTCGTCATTTAAGAATGGTTTTGATGTTACGGCGCATTATTAAAAAGAATCAAGTGTAGTCTCCGCGACATACGAATTCATTCCAGTTGCTTGTGATTCACGCCTCCCGCCCGGCTCATTGTCAGACTTACTACAGACGTTTGAAATTTGAAATTTTGCCAATAAGCTTTCGCAAGACGCGATTATCGTAAAATCCACGCGGACGTTAGCAGTGACCTATATTGGGGTAGGTCACGGCCGAGATAGACTACTAATAGACTGATTCATGACGGACTTCCTATTTCATAATAGAAATGTACAGTGATTTAAATATAGACTTCAGTGTCTAAGAATCAAAACAAAATCTTAATAAATATATGATAAGTTTTTCTCTACAGAATTATTGGGAATACCAGTATGAAAATACAGATATATGTCCATTATGAGCTTTATTTAATATTATTTTTGTGACAAAGGCAAACTGTGTAATATTTCGTCTCTAAATACAATCTTAACTGTACTTTAAAATATTATTACTATGTAATATGACTTAGATTCTTTTAGTATATGTCTTAGATCTCATAATTTGAAACGAATTTAAGCTTTTGTTATATTAAAATAACACTAGATAGATACATTAATGTACATTGGCAACTATTATATTGAATTCCTAATAGATGTTTTATCCATTTATTTACAAATATAAGCACACACATAATTATACAATCAAAATTCCCCAAATGAATAATTGGTATGTTCCATAATGGATTAACCTCACAACTTTCGAATTTCGCAATGTGTCGCGTATTGTATTATGTGTATTGTAAAATTTTCGCTTATAATTAGCACCTACACAATCGAAGTGCACGAAATCAAAATTCACGAAGTTATCTGTGTACACGCCCTCGATAACTCGCGTCCGAGTGTCCGAGCTCGGTCCACGCAGCATTTAGCATCTCGCAATCTCGGCCGCCTCACTAACGCTGTGCTGCGCGGGAGCGTCGTTATCGTAATATCCATTTCCTGCGATATCATTCGCAAAGCTTCCCCACAAGTGCGTCAACCTCGCATGATTTATAGCGTCTAATTATCTGACACCATTAGATAAACGATTGCTCGGACCGATCTCAATTACCAGGATACCCAATTAATGAAAATCATCAATCATACGATTTCTGATCTCGGAGACCAATTGTTCGGAACCTTGAGCTATTCGAGGCAATTCATAACAGCTAAATTAGAATGTCTCAGTGTAGTGTAATAATTAGTCGCTCTGGAGGTCTCTGGATGCCCGTCGGCGTAATTGGCCGTTGACAAAACATTAATTGTCGGAGATTGGTATCGGTTGTCCACAATGACAAACGGGCGCGCCCAGCGTTATTTAGTCACGTGGCAGAAATATTGCTTTGTCCTTCAATTAGCCAGACTAATGGATAAACGTGGTCTCATGATGATTGAGTGGTAGCGAAAGTGGTCGCCTTTAAAAGTTTTGCATTTATTTGTTACGAAACAGCTTCCACTTGGTAGTAACAAGTAGTTTTATATTGACAGATATTAGTTATACTTGTCACAGGCTGACGTTGAAGAATTAATGGTACGAAAATTTTAAAGCTACACGGAATGCGCCACGATTGTGCCACTGTATTAATGTAGTAGATATTAGTTCTATTTTAAAGTAGTTCTAATTTCAATATATATGTTTTAATTGTTGAGTTTCATATTGGTAGGTAATAATAATCTTTTATAATCATTCACAAGTAGTACAATTCATAAATTATTTCGTAAGGCTAGCAATTTACGAGATACGTTCTCATTGATAAGAGAATCCTCCTTGAGATCGTACAAGTAGTAAAAAAATAATAGTATAATGGCACCCGGTTGTGTAGATACAATAACAATGGTTGCGCATGCGCATGCCCGCACAATACAATTGTGACCTTGCGCTCCTTTATATTAGGCGATCTAGGAACAAAATTAAAGATATTTATTTATTACCTATATATATGTAACCTTTATATAATGTGGTGTTCAAAATTGTTAATTTTTTACTAAATTGACGTAAAAAAGACGTATTTTTCATTACGTCTTGAATTTAACAGTATTGTGTTACTTTTTGGCCTTATATTTAGTATACCCCCATCAAAAAAACATAAATAAATTAAAAAGGAATATAAATTTCTACCATATTATAAATACGTACAGTACAAAAGATACAAAATAATCGATAATGTCAATAAATGGTACAGATAGTTTGTGCCGAGCCTTACTAGCGTATCTGTAACATCAGCTGCGCGGGCGCACGCTACGTTATCGGTACGCGATACTATGTTCTGCGTTGTCTCAGCCACTGAGCTCGTGA